>PVKP010002780.1:0-69942 GCA_004027715.1 Plecturocebus donacophilus
GTGATCGGCCATCTTGGATCTCTCTCCTAATGGTCTTTAAATGCATCGTCCCTTTTAGGCAGGTCGTTTCTAGTAAGTTGATATTAACAACATATTTCAAATATATATACTAAGATACTTTGTATAATTAATTTATTTACATACACTTACTAAGTAGTGAAGCCTCACCAATTTTTAAATTGTACAGCTATATTATGTATATTAAACTAAGGCTGTTCTTTTTCTTAGTTTTGATTAAATGTATATTATTGTTTTAAGTAGCATACATGCTTTTTATTTAGACATAATGCCTTTTTTCTCACGAATATTTTGTTGGAAGTAACTAGACTGAACAAATTGTACAACACAATTAAGATTCTTCTGTAGGTTTTTAGTTTTACTGCTTCTTATCTTTATCAGAAAAATGGAAGACTCACACATTCTTTTTTCATTTGTGCAACTAAATAGCTTAGTACGTGTTTTTATTTTCACATTTTGTCTCATTCTTTCCTATTGTATCTGTGTTGCTTATCTATCTAGTGCCATCCTTGACTTTTTAAATTCATCTCTTTTACAGAATTGCAGACTTTGAAAATACCATATTCTTGTTAACACCTATCCAAAGTTCGTGAGACATAGAAAAGTTATCTTTTAAAAAGGTTTTATACAAAAGTATAAGATGCTACAGTTGTGCTGGACTTTCACATTCATTTGGATATTTTTATATCCAAGGCCTTTCAGGAGCTCTTATATAGAGAACTTAGCACTACCACAAAGTCATTGATATCAAATTTTCCAGGCAATTAAAATAAATTGTTTTATAAAGAAAAGACTGAAACTCCAGGAATGGAAAGGAGTGTAGTAGAGAGAATGGTTGTAGTGTGGCTGTGCTGGAATAGTTTTGGAACATCATTAGAGTGGAAATTCTGTGTTGTAAATGCAAAATTATCCCTGATACATAGCATACAAGATCTTTAGTTGAAGGGATACTTTTTATAAATGTAACATAGAGTGAGTTTTCCCTTAAAGAGTACAGTATATTTCCTAAATACAGCCTCATCAGGTAATCATTGTGTGAATAGAAGTGAAAATACACAAACTAGGTGAAGGCTAGTTCAAGTATTGAAGGCTACTGTTCAAGTATTTACTAAGAGAGGACTTTGCTTATTGCAACTATCCAAACTACTTGGCTTGTATTACTTTAAACAAGTAAATTTTATGGATTAATTTTATCACAAAGTTAAGCAAGCAGAACACTTTTCTCAGCCTGTCATCAGTCTACTAATTAAAATCTACAAATACAGAGAAGACATTCAACGGGAAGTCACGCAATTGTTCTGTTAAAATCCTCTGTGTCTTAAAATTTGAACTAATATTTAATATTGAGAACATGCAGTCTGCATAAAACAATTAAAATGTTCACATATTGTTTGTATTGAAATATGAAGTTTCTCAATATTTCAGGTTTGTATTGAAATATAAAGTTTCTCAATATTTCAGATGATTTCAAAAATTATCAGGGAACTGTTTTTACATTGTAAGTCTTTGTTAGCGACTTGTTCTCTAGGAGAGTTCTTAAGCTTTTAATAATATAATTGTCACTCTATTAAGGTGATTTCCTAGAGTGAGCCACCTGGCTTTAGTAACTACTTTTGTATTTTCTAAATACTAATGCTCAATACTCACAGTTGGTTTTGTATATAAAATATTACATTTTAGAAATAAATGAATGTGATCTCTTCAGCTAGTGTAATGGCTATACAGTCATCTTACATGACACACATATTTAGCTTTGGATTTACTTTCCAAATCAATTCCAAATCCAAGCTTTGACTGGATTTTACAAAATAATAAACCCATCTTAGGGTGCATAGGTCTGCAAAGAACTGTAATGTGCTTTGTGCCAATGGATTTTTAGAATCTATACCAATATGGCCGGGTGTGGTCTCTCATGCATGTATTCCCAGCACTTTGGGAGGCCGAGGTGGGCAGATCACAAGGTCAAGAGATTGAGACCATCCTGCTCAACATGGTGAAACCCCGTCTCTACTAAAAATACAAAAATTAGCTGGGCGTGGTGGCATGCGCCTGTAGTTCCAGCTACTCAGGAGGCTGAGGCAGGAGAATTGCTTGAACCCAGGAGGCAGAGGTTGCATTGAGCCCAGATCGCACCATTGCACTCCAACCTGGCACCTGGTGAGAGAACAAGACTCTGTCTCAAAAAAAAAAAAAAAAAAAGAGAGAGAGAGAAAGAAAGAAAGTGTCGTTGTATTATTTCAGTTTAAATGAATCTTTTCAATACAATAATTTAATATTGTGCTTATTTGAACAGTTAACGTAGAGAGCAGATTAGAGTGATACCTATATAAACGCTCAGATTTTGATAATGTAACTGTAAGTGCTAATTGTTTTAAAGTTTTTCTTGTACTATTATTTTACTTCAAATTAAATTAATTTTCACATTGAAGTAAAAAAGTATAATCATCTTTATAAATTTAAAACAAACATTACTTGTGGTAAAGAACTGCATGGGTATACAAAAGCTCGTACAGACTGAGCATCCCTGATCTAAAAATGTGAAATCTGAAATTCTCCAAAACTAAAGTTTTTGAGTGCCAACATAAGACCACGAGTGGAAAATTCCACACCTGACACGTTTTTCCACTGTATTAATGGCATGTCATATTTCTTACTGTTAAAACTTACGTCTGAGTAAGTATAAGAAAATAATTGCTTATCCAGAGCATAAAAATTCAGTCAGGAAAGATGGAGTTGTCAAATAATCAGACGTGATCCACACTGGTGGCTGAGATAGACACCTTTGCTTTCTGATATTTTAATGTATGCAACTTTGTTTTATGCACAAAATGATTTTAAAATACTGTATAAAATTACACTCAGCCTATGTGTATAAGGCATATATAAAACAAATTTTGCATTTAGATTTGGGTCTCATCCCCAAGACAGTTCATTATGTATATGCAAACATTTCAAAATCTGAAAACAACTGAAATCCAACACACCTCTGGTCCCAAGCATTTTAGATTAGAGATATTTATACTATACTGCAATCAGACAAGTAAACAAATAAATAATAAGAGAGAGAAACTGAAAGTATTGGCAAATGTTATCACAACTGACAATTGCAAATTTTTGCCAAGGTAAAACAAAACAAAACAAAAAGCATTTTGTTTGGTATGTTAAAAACTTAAGTGAAAAAAGAAAGGTAATATTGAGAGACTTGTAATAAAAACATAATAAATTTGATGAGGAATTACCTACCAACAGTCAGAAAGAATAGATAAAATTAGTTGCTTGAATTCAGGACCAACTATCCCAAGAAATTTGTTAAATTACTTTTTAACAGAATTGGAATTTGTAACTTTAACCAACTATAGGACAGGGTGAATTATTGTATAAAATAGAAAATCACGTTTAAGTGAAGTTAAATAATTTATTTGGTTAAATAAGTTATTATTTCATGTATGAAAAACTTTTCAAAAACTTATCAGGAAAAGTCCAGAAAAGAATATTTTACAAAGTGAAAGATCTCAATAAGCTATCGAACAATTGTATCGAATAATTGTATACTATAGTATACAAATCTTTCAAATAATATCACAAATCAATTGATTCAAATAGTGAAATAATATTTTTCTTTAGCCTGAATTGAAACATGAGATAAAAGCTACTCTTCAATTAATAGATTGGTTATGTTTTATTTCCATTTTTTCAAGGAAATGCTGTCAATTTGTGGCTTTATTACTTAACTTTTGTCATAAATTATATGTCATTAACATATGTCAAAGAAGAGAATCTGCTAGATACAAAAATGTTATTTTCTATCACAATGGGTGGTGACTCAGCTGCAACTGGACAAAATTTTGGATTAATTGGAATTTTAAAACGGACTACATTCTTCTTAACATTTTGTTCTACAATTAGAAACACACTGAAAATATCTGTACACCATTTTCTGAAGCAAACTTAATGAAAAGCTTCATGGATATTTAGTTGTTAAAACCATTTAATATGTGCATGCAAATGTATAAATCATTACCAGATTATGCAAATCTTGAAAAAAAAACCAAGAAGGCAGTCAATCAACATTTTTTTGTTGTGTTTTTTGTTTTTATGAGAAAGACTCTCACTCTGTCATCCAGGCTGGAGTGCAGTGGGGCGATCTCAGCTCACTGTAACCTCCAGCTCCCAGTTCAAGTGATTCTTCTGCCTCAGCCACCCTACTAGCTAGGATTACAGGCATGCACCTGGCTAATTTTTGTATTTTTAGTAGAGAAGGGGTTTCATCATGTTGGTCAGGCTGGTCTCGAGCTCCTGGCCTCAAATGATTTGCCCTTCTCAGCCTCTCAAAATTCTGGGATTACAGGGCTGAGCCACTGTGCCCAGCCAATTAACTTAACGATATTGTGTTCTCTACGAATGATTATTCTTTGAATGGCAAAAAGAGCTTCATACAGATTTTCTGTACTGTAAATTCCAATTAATTTTCTTGAAATAAGAGAAATGCATGCCAAATATTTGATAGTTAAGCTTCCCCTGAAATTCAAGTGATTTATGCTTTCTCACCAATATCACAATATATATTAACTAATATGAAGCTAAATTTAGTACATTTTTGTACTGAAATATATGCAGAAATTGAAATTTTTCATAATACAAATCTATAATAACATATTTCTCTAAAAGGATAAATATACAGAATGTGTTTATTGTAATTGACAGTATCATGTAAATTGGCTACAAAACTACTTTTTTTCTAAGAAAATTTTGAGGAATGCCTTGCTGATATTAATAAATGAAGTTGACTTTATCAAATGCTTATTGAAATTTAATGTTAATACTACTGAGTTGATGCAGTTAGCAGATTGATTTAACTTGGGAAATGGTATTTTGGAACTGTTACATTTTTGCTTCAAAGCTGAATTTCCTCTCTCCAGGCGAAAGCTATGGCTGTGCTTTCCCTTCGGTCTGCACTGGCTGTCCAACTGCTCTGGCCCCTGCAGAGATGCCGCCTGCACTCTCTCCCCTTCTACTATTTGGCAAAAGAAAAGAAAACCACATTTTCTGAGGAGAAATTCTTTTTTAGTTGTGTCTCGGCCAGGTTTTGGTATCAGGATGATGTTGGTCTCCTTTTTGTATTGTTTGGAATAGTTTCAAGCTAGCTGCAGAAATTTGCATAAATAACGAGGAGCTGAAAGTTAATCCCTAAGACAGTGGGGAAAATGTCTCCAGGGCATGTCAGAGGTCTTCACTGCAGCCCTTGCCATAACAGGCCCAGAGGCCTAGGAGGAAAAAATGGATTCTTGGGGTGGGCCCAGGGTGCCTCAGCTGTGTGCAATCTAGAGACTTGGGACCCTGTGTCCCAACCATTTCAGCAATGACTAAAAGGGGCCCATTGGCAGCTTGGGATGTTTCTTCAAAGGGTGGAAGTCCCCAGCCTTGGGATCTCCCACATGGTGTTGAGTCTGTGGGTGCACAGAAGTCAAGAATTGAGGTTTGGGAACCCTCGCCTACATTTCAGAAGGTGTATGGAAATGCCTGGATGCACAGGCAGAAGTTTGGTACAGATCAGGGCCCTCAGGGAGAACCCCTGCCAGGACAGCGTGCAAGGGAAATATGGGGTCAGAGCCCCCACACAGGGGTCCTACTGAGGCACCACCTGGTGGAGCTGTGAGAAGAGATCCACCATCTTTCAGACCTCAGAGTGATAGATCCACTGACAGTTTGCACTATGCATCTGGAAAAGCCACAGACACTCACTGCCAGCCCATGAAGGCAGCCAGAAGGGTGGCTGAACCTTGCAAAACCACAGGGGCGGAGCTGCCCAAGACCATGGGAACCCACTTCTTGAATCAGCATGACCTGAATGTAAGATATGGATTGAAAGGAAGTCCTTTTGGAGATTTAAGATTTCACTGTGCCACTGGATTTCAGGCTTGCATCGGGCTGTAGCCCCTTTGTTTTGGCCATTTTCTCCCATTTATGGGTGTATTTACCCAATACCTGTACCCCCACTGTATCTAGGAAGTAATTAAGTGGCTTTGGATTTTATAGGCTCATAGGCAGAAGGAACTTGCCTTGTCTCAGTTAAGAGTCTGGATGGTGGATTTTTGAGTTAATGCTGAAATGAGTTAAGACTTTGGAGAACTGTCAGAATGGCATGATTGGTTTCAAAATGGGAAGACATGAGATTTGGGAGGAGCCAGAGGTAGAATCATATGGTTTGGCTCTGTGTCCAGACCCAATTCTCATCTTGTAGCTCCCATAATTGCCATATGTTGTGGGAGGGAACCAGGGAGGGATAATTAAATCATGCAGGAGGGTCTTTCCCATGCTGTTCTCATGACAGTGAATAAGTCTCAAGAGATCTGATAGTTTTAATAATGGGAGTTTCCCTCCAAAGCTCTCTCTCTTTTTGCCTTCTGTCATCCATGTAAGATGTGACTTGCTCCTCCTTGCCTTCCACCATGATTGTGACTCTGCTCCAGCCATGCGGAACTGTAAGTCCATTGAACCTCTTTCTTTTGTAAATTGCCCAGTCTTGGGTTTCTCTTTATCACCAGTGTGAAAATGGACTAAAACACATCAAAACATAAGTTAATGAGTAAATTTGAAAAAAAGAATCAGCAAGGTAACCAGAAATCATGAAGTAGCACATAGTAGAGGGTCAATAAATGCATCCCTCAAATTTACCACAATTGTGCCTCTCATAATACTATGAAACTACAATACAAAATATTTGTAACTTACAGTGTTAGGTGGAATAACAGCCTGCCAAACACATCCTCATCCTAATTACCAGAATCTGTGCATATGTCATGATTGGCAAAAGAGAATTGAGATTACAGATGGAATTAACACACTTTGAGATAGGAGATTTTTTTGTTGCTGTTGTTGTTATCTGGAGATCCCTATTGTAATTAGAAGGGTCCTTATAAAGAGACAAGAAAAAGAGTTGGTCACAGTGACACGATATGAAAATATTTATCAGCTATTGACGAGTTTAAATATGCAAAGTCTTCACAATGCAAGCCATGTGGGCATCCCATAGAAATTTGAAAGTCAAGAAAGTGTATTAATCTCTAGTGCTTCCAGGAAGGAATGTAGCCTGTACCTTGATTTTAGCCCGTTTCTGATCAATGAGCCTTGGGATATAAAATTAGAATAACAAACCCTGGAAAGACTACATCTTTCTAAAAAACAAAACCAAAATAGAAGGATGGACAAGAGAAATGCCAATTTTGTTTAGCAGAATATGGTCCTCTCTATATGAGCGTCTGGAAAAAAAATGAGGATGGAGAAACAGAAATGTGAACCAACTGTACTGATGATTTCTTTTTTTGAAGAATAATTCTGTGTTCTAACTACATTTTAACTTCAATATATTGCTTGTAGCCACTGAAAGCAATCCAACTAACAGATTGCCAAATATGTGACTGGCATAAATATATTGTTTTAATTCATTTATCTGAAATTCCAGTCTGACATAGTATCCAAAAATAAATGTTAATATTAATAAAAATCAATGTTCATCTGCCATTGCTTTATTTTAGTAAGTTATTTCTGACCCCTGATTTTCATGAGAAGTTTATGTTTTTAATCTTCTGTCTTAAAACCTTGCAAAGGGATTCCAGTGAATCATAGATTCAATGTTGTTCTTTGGAAATCGGAATATTAACTAATATGGGTGAAATCCTGCCCCAAAGGTTCTTCAAAGGTTTCTGTATTTAGTTACCTAATTTACAAAATTTTCTTAGCTCCTATAATATTATTTGATGAACAAACTTACCTGAACTAATTTGGACTATATAAGAGCCTTGTTAAATATCTTTACCTACTAAATGGGTTTTGTAAAAGGAAATTGGCACATAAACGAGAATGTTGATAAGAATCTACAAATTTTTGAGTAGTTGTGTAAGATTTTCATTTGAAGGTCTTATTTTAAGCATCATTTGCTGACAGGTTTGCTATTTTCTATGCGTTTAAGGAAGAAATTATTCTCTTTAGTAGAGAATTTTCTCTTCCTTCCTTGGAGGATCTGGCAGTGAAATTAATCAAGGTCTGATAGAGGAGAAAAATGTTCCCAGTTACACCATTCCAAATGAAATTAGAAATGATGCATACTAGACTGCCACTTTAAATATGGATTCTTATCATTGCCAAGTTTATTCTTAGAATCACTGTAGAGCTCAAGCCAAACTATCTTATTGTGCAATAATATAGGCATCAGTCTCCAAATCGAGTTACACTCAGCCGACAGGTAGTTATTTAGGGAGACCATCCATAGGGAGTGATTGGAGTCCCATCTGTTTAAGGACTGGCTGCCAGTGATAGCAAAAGATAGGGAAGATCCATCATTCTAAATGGGGGATCAATGGCTCAGAGCATACTGTGAGAATGCAAGTCAAGAGAGTGTTATTTTGTATTGGGGAAAAGTCAGAATGATATTGACTCTCTCTAAGTCATGTAGAATTGGATTTAGAGACACAGTTCTTATACTGTGAGTGCTCCATGTAACATGTTAAAGTCATTCAAACAGCAGTTAGACAAGGCACTATCATTAAAAGGAATAAAAGTATGTACATTTAACCACCCTCAGAGAAAAAGTAAAATGTCAATGTTGTGTGACTCCCAAATCTCTCCTCTAGTCTCTTTCGAGGTGAAACACGCAAGTGAGCATTTAATACTAAAACAAAATTTTCTTCCAGCAAGCAAATGGGTTGTCTACTTGAAAAGAATGTAGTTCAGTGAATCATTAAATAATAGACTATCAGGGAGGGACCAATACAGAACCTAGTAGAATCTTCTCAAATTAAATGTGACTGAAAGAAGCTAAGTGACTGTTTCCTTACTTACACAAACAAAAGCCAGTTGGAGGAGTAAAGTATAAACTAGTACTAAATCTTGTGTAATTTAGCATTTTGTTTTCATTCTACAATATAATGACATCTCAATGAGCTATTTATTAATACTTACATATTTGGAAATACATAATCATGCATCAAACTAAAACAAAGTAATAAAATATAATAATCCACTTGTGGAGAATACATTGAGTCCACATCCAACATTCATCCCTCCTCTTGCTGTACTACATAAACTGATGACCGAAAATTCAATTCCTCAGACTTTCTTGCGTCTCTCGTTTCATACGTTTTTAAAGCTCAGCCCACTCCAAGAACTCCTGTATTTTGGAAGTTGAAAGTAAAGAAAATACTGCACTTTTGCAAGCAGTATTATAGAAGCATTCGATTTTTCTCCAATCCTATTACCAATGTCTTTGAATCCATCCCTGGGTATTGGGATGCAGGCTTTGATTTTGTGTGAATCTAACAGGTACAGTACAATTTGCAGTCCATAGATGTGATAGGGTCTTTATCATTCCCGGTTTACAGCTGAAGCGTTCCTGTGGTTAACAAGTGCTGTGACTTCTCGTTCCCCTTGATATATCAAAGTTAGCAGCTTCTGCAGCCTTCCATTTTAGTGGCATATTTTTATATATCATTTCCAGAAGCTCAGCCAATGGAAAGTATGTTCTTCTTATCTTCTTTCAATGTAGTAAGCACTTTTCCTTAACTAAATCTATTTTTCTTTTTCTACTTGATGATTTTTTAAAACCTATAATGAACCATTACTAATGTACATCTGTTTGGTGTGGGCTATGTTTACTAAGTATTCAAACAAAGGGAGTGTGAATTAAGACTTGAATATTGAAAGGTTTCTTAAAGGAATTAAAGCTAAAGTTAGCTTTAAAACTACCTAAGATTTTGATAGCCCAAAAGATAAGAAAATGAGAACTCAGTTATGAGAGACTACCTGAATTTATGATATTAAGAATGAACTTGCATGTATCTACTTTTTTACTATGTTTTGAATGCCCATGATAGGCCGAGTAGTAAGAATATGATGGATTTGAATCACTGTAGATACTGGCTTGAATACAGTGAAGATTGTGTTTGGGGAAAATATTGAATGCACTATTGAATTTAAAGGGGAGAATTAAAATAGAGGAAGCCTTTAAAAAGTGGGAGCTATTGAAGGAAATTGTCTTTGAAGAGTTTGGAAAGGGGAGTGACATGATATAAATGGTGTTTAAAGCATAACATAGGCAATAGTATAAGACAGTAGAGGAGCTGGCCTAGAGGAATATTAAGATTAATGATGCTGGAGAGGGGGCATAAACACGAGAGGAAGGTCCTTTAGGAGGGGTGACGGGTAGAAGCGCAGAGATCCGCTTCAGTGTGCAGTCAACTCTGGAAGATAGGTGTTAATAGAGGTTTTTATATAGGACTATAAAGAAGATGGCACCATGGGTATAATAAAAACTGTATGGAGCTTATATGATCTAGGACTTCTCAGAAATGAGAGACGTTCTCCTCTGCAGTCTGTGGGCTGTAGCCAGGTGGAAAGCTATAGTAATTGGAACCCGATGAACTAGAAGTAGGTTTAAGAGGGTTATTTGGGGAGTCCACTAAGGAAATGATAAAGGACATAGGAGAGAATAAAGCTAGACTATATGTTTCATATAGACCAAGTCTACCTATGGGGTTCTGTAGTGCAGGGTATAATTGAGAAAAGAAATGTAGGTACTGTTTAAGCAATGTGTGTAAATATGGTAACACCAGACAAACTAGAAAATAAATAAAAAATAAATTATACGGAATGATAACGTCAATATTTCTAAACCAACTCTAGGTTTCATAGGAATGCAAGTAATCCTGAAGAATGGCACATACATGATTCTCTAGTTTGTGTCCTTTTTCCTCTCAAGTTTCAAGGTGCAAGACGATGTACTCTAAGGCGGCCCAGATGTCCTGCAGAGGCCGTGGCTTCCCTGAGAGGGGACAGAGTGCAGTCCCTAATGGGGGCGTTGATCCCTCCGCTGCCAGCGCTCAGCCTTCCGGGAGAGGCGTCTTTCTCGGCAGATATTTACTTCACAAATTCCAGAGTCATCTCGCCCCGTCCTCCCACTGCCCAGGTAAGAGGCGAGGCCTGAACCAGCGGGCCTGGAGGCTGCTCTGCGGGGGAAGGGAGCCGGCGCCTCTCAGGGGAAAGCTGCCAGGAGGGGTCGTTCCTGCCGGTACCCCAGGGTTAGCAGAGGGAGCGGCAGGGCCCACCTGGGGCATCAAAGGCGCAGGGCTGGAGCTAGGAGAAGAGAAACAGAAGAAAGGGACCTCCGCAGGCTGCAGGATCAGGCCTCCTGCCGGGAAGGGGAATTGAGCGGATCCTAGGCCTACCTCGCCTATAAGCAGCAAGCAGCTCTTTCAGTGTTTTCTTCACAGAAAAGAAAAGACCTGCTTTTCATCCTCACAGCAAACCCCAGCTTGTTTTGAGCATAGAAAATGCTCTATTTCTTCCCTTCCCTTCAACATTCTTCGTTTTGGTAGTGACTCAGTTTTTTCTGTTTCTTACAGAGATGTGTGCAGACACAAAAACGCTATCGATAAGCTGGGAATCGGCGCCAGGCAGAAGACAGAAGCTGGACGTTGTCTTCACACTGTCTGAAGGCAGCAGCGTGACCCGAGCTTGACAACATCTGGCCCAGAAAGTAACTAACGCCGCACTGGGCTCCCAGTTCCACACAAGGAAGGGGCTGCATCTAGCTGCCGCTACCAATGGCGACCTATTCACCCACTGCCCACCACCCACACGGACACTCCCTCCACGGCGGCCAGCTCTGCTGAGGGCTTCAGGGACACACCAGGCCGAAGGGAACAGGGACTTTCTTAAGCAGAAGAAGAGCTTAGGGAGTGGGTCATGGCGGAAACAGCTTCTACTATTCTGAGTTTGACCTGTCCCCTGCTTAGGATGGCAGGGGACATCAATGACTCAGAATTCCCCCACTCACCTCCATCCTTAGGATGCTGGAAGTTGTGTCCCAGGAGAAGGTTTTCTTGGAATGAGGCTGGAGCCGGAAGCCCTCTGTGCTGTCTCAGGATCAGGAGCACCTGAGCAGTGACAACTGCAGTGTGACAAAGACATAATTGACCCATGTTTTGCCAAACCTCTTCTCGGACAGGGGCCCTTGGGTCATAGGCCAGTTGTGGGCATTACACTCAGGAAGATCTTGCTTGCCCCATGCTAAGAACTTTAGGACTTACACATAACATAAGCTGCTCGATGTGGGAGAAAAACAGAGGGATGTGTGCTGTTCATGTCTAGTCATTAGCCTGATTTTTGGATAAGTCGATGACGCTAACGTAGGTTGAGAAGTTTTCACATTTGTTTAACAAATTAGTAAATGAGCTGAGATTTGAACTATTTAGAAATTAGTTCTGATCTATCTGATTAATTTTCTCAACAAAAACATACTGTGGAATTTTGCAGGTCAGACACTAAAATAATAGTAAACAAAATTGGCTTATATTGTCAGAAGTTTACAATCTAATGGAGAATACAGAGGACACAAAAGAAAACAAACTAGAAAGAGGTCGATTGTAGATCGAAGCAAGTAAAATCATGGTAAGAAAAGTACCATATTAGAATGTAAAAAGAGGCTGTTGTGGGTATTGCATTTGGCGCTCCGCATCTATTTCAGCCTTCCTCTGGTGTACTTTATGTTCTGCAGAGGCTGGAAGACTTGCAGTCAGAGATCTGGATGCAAACTGAATTAAGTTAGAAGATCCAAAATGGGATATTAAAGGCAGAAGCAAGACTTTTGAAGCTTACTGCTGCTTTTAAACATGGTTGTAGGGTTGATTTCTTTTTTCTTCATTGTAATTTCAACCTAGTCACTTGCTTTGTGGAACTTCAAGGGCTGTGCAGTTAGTAAGCTGAGCCCAGTGTCGCCATCACTGTAAGTTTTGAAGTTAGCCATTCCAGTAATGGTCTCCTGATTCTCCCTCATCCTGATTATGACAAAGGCAGATACCCTCTGGGTTGGCGGCCACCTGTGCCTGTTCTGGAGCCATTGCTGGCTGTCTACCTGAGTGCCTACTCTTTGTGATTGATAACAAGTACTAATTTAAATTGCTTTGTATTAGGAAAAACATTTCTCAAGAAATAACTCATGTTGGTAACTGAAGGAAGAGTCAGATTTAACCAGCTCATGACTGAGTAATAGAACTTTTCAGGCAGAAGGAATAGCATGGGCAAATCTCTGACACGGGAAAGCACTGATATCTCCTGATAGCAATCCTGAGAAGAAAAATAAACTTTAAAAACAATAGCATCAACCTTAATTAAATCTAGGATCTGTTAGTAAGGGTTTCACTGCAGAAATGGTTCTGGTGATAAATTTTTTCTAAAGTACTGAAAATACTCCAGGCAGACTGGTCTGTGGAAGGAATGAGGAAGGGCGATGGGGACTCTCGGTATGATGCTACAGAAGTAATCAGGGTGTTTATTACGTGGGGAGGAACAATTTGAAATTTCTCTAAACATAAGAGAGATTGATTGCAGATGGCAGAGAAGAGTAATGAACATATTTGTCTAGGAAAAAAATCCTCAAACTGATTTTAAGGACAATATTAAGAAGAAGCACAAACAGGTACAAGGAATGCAATTAGAATACTATTGTGATAGTCTCGGCAAAAGTTGATGACAATATAGAATAAGGTGACTGTAAATATAAAGAATGAGATAAATTGGCAGGTATAAGATATTGCTAAACCAAAGAATTTCATAGGTATCTAGCAGAACAAGAAAGTAGAATTTTAAACATTTCTTATTTGGAAATAAGAACTATTGTCGTACCCGAATCTGAATCTTCAAACATTTGATGTGTATGTATATGCTAAAGAGAGAGGAGCACATAAAAAAACTTCCTTCAATTACATTTTTAGCTTTTAATTCCATTTTTAGAATTGAAGCATTATCATCTACCCTGAGAATAAAATAAACATTTTTAAATATTACCACCCTTAATTAAATCTAGGACCCACTAGTAAGGTCTTTATTGCAAAAATGGTTCTAGTGGTGATAATTTGCTGTGTCCCAAAGTACTGTTCTTTTGTCAAACATTACCTTTTGTGCAATTAGCACATTGTGAGCCTTTCTCATCATGCTTACTTGGTCACAGGCATGTACACAATGACAAAGGCAGGGGTGTATGGAAAAGGCAGTGTGAACTATCTCATGAGACCAGATCTTCAGTGCATAAAAGTTGGGGTCAAACTTAAATAGTTGCTATAAAACTATAACTCAGAGAATAAAATGTTTATGGTGCCTCTTTCTTTTCAGTGCAAAAATGACTATAACTACAGACATTATAAAACAATGCCAAAAGCTTTGAATGGGAAGTCAAGACTAATATCCAGCTCTTTCCCTAATGTTATCCAAGCAGTTCTCCTTTAATATTTGTGAAGCTGAATTCCTTCAATGGTAAAATGAATTGTGCTTGAGCCAAATTTATTAAACACTAATATATTTAACTATTGATAAAAGATTTAGTCCTCAGAGTAAGTACTAAAAGAGTTTCCATGCAATAACTATAAAATGCAATTATGGAGGATGTTCCAATTACATGATATGCACAGGAAAAATAATTGATATCAAGTCATCATCATCAATATTTGCAATTGTTTTGTGTAAACTTTTCTTTATATATTTTGAGAATTTATTCTAATATTAATTGCCTACACATATAAAGTAAGCACTTCAATCTAGGAAATTGAAATCTCTATTCAATTGCCTTCTTTTTATCTGAAAATGTCTGGGCTAATAGGCCAACTAGTCTTATACTAATATATGTGTATGTTTCTTTTTGACAATCATCTTTTCTAAAAAATGCATCTTTTCCACTTTCTTTTCAACATTTCTGTAACTACATGTTTTAGATATAGCTCATGTAAAAACACATTGTTGGGTTTTTAAAAAATCTAATTGCAAAACCATTATCTTTTGATTGGATCTTTTTATCTATGTATATTTAATATAATTAGTGATATACAGGTTGAGTAACCCTTATCTGAAGTGCTTAGGAATGGAAGTGTTTCAGGTTTGGGATTCTTTAGAATTTTAGAGTATTTACATTATACTTACCAGTTGAGCGTCAGAAATCTGAAACCCCATCTCCACTAAAAGTCAAAAGATGAGCCAGGCATGGTGGTGCATGCTTGTAATCCCAACTACTCAGGAGGCTCAGGCGGGAGAGTTGCTTGAAGCCAGGAGGCAGAGGTTGTAGTGAGCAGAGATCACACCCCTGCACTCCAGCCAGGGTGATAGAGCAAGACTCCATCTTAAATATATATATATATATATATATATATATATATATATATATAATGTGAAATGCGCCATGTTGACACTCATAAAAGTTTCAGATTTTAGTATAGGTTGGATTTTGAATTTTTGGATTTTGGAAGCTCAATCTGTATTTGAATGTGTATCTATCATACATACATTTCTGTGCATTTGATTTGCTTCTAATATTTGTGTTTCTTTTCTTGTTTTCTTTTGTGTTTGTTATTTAATTTTATTATTTCATCTTTCATCAGTTTATTGTAATCAACCCTCTTTTTTGGTATATCCAAACTTTTATTATTCTTTTCATGGTTAATTTAGAAATTAAAATTTGCATTCTTAATTTTTTAAAGTCTTAAGCTAATTATGGTATTTTTTCTTCTCCCTTGTAAGAAATTTTAAACACATTAACTAGATTTAGCCCATTTTGTATTATATGATAATTAATTTAATTGTTTCTTTGTAAGTCTATAGTATTGGTTTAGAAAGCTAATGTTGCTTTCTGCTTGCTGCTTATTTGCACTTTATTCCTTTTTTTCATCTCATGCCTTCTTTCTTGGGTTACTTTTAACATCAGTCAGATTTTCTTGTAGTAAAATCTGCTGTTAGGAAACTCCCACAAATTTGTCTGCTAATATCTTTATTTTACTCTTTATTAGTTTTTTAAATCGACTGTATCGAAGTACCTCAAGCTGGGCAGCTTAAACAAGAGAGATGGGTTGTCTCCCAGATCTCAGAGCTAGAGGTCCGAAATCAAAGCGTCTGTAGTGTTGTTTCCTGCTGAGGGCTCTGAGGAAAGGACCTCTTTCAGGCCTCTCTCCTGATTTTGTAGACTACTGTCTTCTTTTTGAGTCTCTTCACACTGTATTCCTTCTATGCGTGTCTGATTCTGTCTTAAAATTTCCCCTTTTATATATTGGATTAGGACCCATCCTAATAACCTCATTTTAATTTGTTTCTCTCTCTCTGTAAAGATGCTATCTCCAAATAAGAATACATTTGGAATTACTGGGGGTTGGAACTCCAACAAATATTTTTCTGGGGGTTACAATTCAAACCTCATCCCCTTGTTTAAAAACTGGTATAAAATTCTAAGTGAACGTTTATTTTTCTTTATATTACTGGTGACCATTGACATGTGGCTTTTAATGTTGTATTTAAACCTCAGCTTAAGGAAACGGGGAGCCATGCCTTTGACATGTAACCACCAAGGAAGGTAGCATCCGTACTTCTGAGTTTCCACGGGGCTGAGTCTAACTCCAGCTGGCACCCAGCTCCAAGTTGCAAATACTTGAGTTCTTTATTTTTTATCTGAATTAAGACAGCAAATACAGGTGGCTACTACAATGAGTTGTAAGCTTAAGGTGATCCGTGTGACAAATGGTCCTGTCAAGTCTTCTTAATTAAAGACTCTGTTGTTAATCTTCAGAGCCTGTATGAGATGAGTTGCACCTGCTTGGCTATATAAAAGGGTAAAATCTCTTTCTGACTTTGTAATGTCCAGAAGATTGCCTGTTACGCACATCCAATTTTGGTTTCATGCTTATTCACTAATAAAACTTTTCTTTTCCTGCTTTTAACTTTTTTTAAATAGAAAGAATTACCTCTTTCCCTAACTCTATATTCTGTTTCTGTTAATTCCAGTATGTAAGATTATTATTGGTTTATTATAATTTTTATATGCATTTTAATTCAGTGCATTATTTCCTTGTGGCTTAGAAATGTTTTTTTTACTACATTTAGTACTTTCTTTTGAAAATAATACTTATAAAAATTATTTGAGAATTCTGTGAAAATGAGGTATATTTTTCCAGAGAGAATTTCTTTCTCTTGTTTCCACTAGGTAATTAGGTGTGTGTCAGGAAGAGACATATTAGATTTATGAGTTTTCCCAACACTTATGTGAAAGGAATTTGGGCTGTGAAATAGATATTTTTGTTGTGTAACCTATAACCTCAAAGTGTAGCATATCCCCATGTTTTTGAAAGTCAAGAATCCAGGGACAGTTTATCTGAGTGGCACCAGTTTACAGTCTCTCATGATGTTGTAGTCAAGACGTTGTCTGGGCAGCAGTGATCTGAAGGCTTGACTGGGGCTAGGGAATCTCCTTACAAGATAGCTCACTCACTTGACTCATTTCTTTGACAAATGTACCTCTGCATAGAGCTGATCTCAAGATAGGACCCAGTGTCCCCCAGAGACAGCAATCCAAGAAAGAGAGATAAAAGAGGAAGAGTCACCTGGGCATGGTGGCTCACACCTGTAATCTCAGCACTTTGGGAAGCCAAGGTGGGCAAATCACCTGAGGTAAGGAGCTCGAGACCAGCCTAGCCAATATGGTGAAACTCCATCTCTACTAAAAATACAGAAAAGTAGCCGAGTGTGGTGGCACTCGCCTGTAGTCCCAGCTACTTGGGAGGCTGAGGCCGGAGAATCGCTTGAACCTGGGAGGTGGAGGGTGCAGTGAACTGGGATCCCGCCACTGCACTCATGCCCAGATGACAGAGTGAGACTCCATCTCAAAAAAAAAAAAGAAGAATCTTTGATTACATAAAATTTAAAGTCATAAACTGTCATTTCCACTCATTTCTTCTATTGATTACAAGACACTAATTTTAGTCCACAGTCAAGGAAAAGGAAATTAGTCTCCACCTTTTAAAGGGAAACATATCAAATAGTTTGGTGGCATATTTAAAACTACTCCAGGCTGTGAATGCAACTGAGAGCTGGCTAGTCATTTAGCTTGTCAGGTGCACTTGCTTTTTCTTGCTCTGCTGTATACTAAGGCAGATTTTCTCGCAGTAGTTTAAAAGTGAGTAGTTATGTGGGTTTAATTTTTATTCACATTTACACTGAGAGTATAGTCCCTTGTTATCACTTTTTAGATTCTCCATTTGGTCATAACGTGGGCTCATATTCATATTTTGTTAAACTAGTAAAACTATAGCTCATTCCTAATAGATTGAGAAATATTCTCAGGCAAAAGCAATGTTCCACTTATCTCTGATTTTCTACCTTACTTTCCTTTATCTAACTTGCTTTATCTCAGTTGCTCTTCCATGCTTCCAAAGTAATTCTGTGATTTCAATCATCTTGCATTTTCTTTTAACTTTTTTATTTTTCATTAATTAAACACACATTGGAAGCTGCAAAAATAGTATAACAATGCAGAGTTTCCAGGACAAGAGTAAGAAAGTCTGTAAATCCATTTGTCTATAACAGCAATAAAAAAAAAAAACTGGCAAAAGTTAAAAAATTCAACTTTCACAGAACTCTGGAAACTAATAAAAGCTTGCAATAACATGAGAACCACTTATTCAAGAAGAAAATGACTGAGTCTCAGTAAGCACAGCAGGATTTGTGGTATGTTAATTTGGCTTACATCTCCCCTTTGCATACAGCATTGTGGTAGCCTTGAAAATAAGACAAGCAGCTTTGCCAGGATGGTGTGGCTATAAAATCCAGCAGCCTTACAGCCATGGGAGGAAACATCATATTTTGAGCTCCTCATATATTGGTACCTCTAGAGCATTGTCTTTATTTGACCTGCTTCACAGGTCCCTGGAAATGCCACATTCACATGTACATGTCCTATTTTCTTATATTTATTTTGCTTTTAAAAGATCAATTGTAAATTGTATTGAATTTTAAATTTTAGTTGCCATATGTTTGTTGCTAGTATACAGAAATATGATTCCCTTTTTTTGTACTGATCTTTTATTCTGCAAACTTGAGAAGTCATTTATTATCTCATGGAATTTTTATTGATCCTTAGGTATGCAATCATAATCTTTTCAAATAAAGATAATTTTACTTCTTTCTCTTCAATGTGTGTGCCTTTCGTTTTCTTTTCTTGCTTTATTGTATTGGTTAAGGCTTATAAATCAATGAACAAGAATAGAAACTTGAAACATATCCTTATGTCCATGGTTATCTGAGTTTCTACA
The DNA here is from genome assembly GCA_004027715.1 of Plecturocebus donacophilus. Lineage (NCBI taxonomy): Eukaryota > Metazoa > Chordata > Mammalia > Primates > Pitheciidae > Plecturocebus > Plecturocebus donacophilus. The sequence goes on from PVKP010002780.1 coordinate 19,131, forward strand.
AATTTTGTGAGACAATTTTTTAAAAATAAAACTTTTTATTATGATGTTGAGGCACTGGAAAACCACATAGAAAAAATAAGCCTTTATCCCTGCCTTATCCTACACAAAAATTACATTGAGCCATGATCATAATTCTAAACACAAAAATTGAAAGTATAAATTATCTGGAAAAAAACTAAGATAATACCTAGCTCATCTTAAGTTAATAAAATATTATCAAAGAGGACACAGAAAGCACTGACTGTAATAGAAATGAAACAATTTGATAAATTACATCTCATCAAATGTTTTAAACCATATACAAACATGGTAATAAGTAAATGAATATATAAACATTATAAGAGAAAATATTCACAATACATATGTCTGAGAAAGAATTCAAAAATATATAAAAACACTAAAAGCTCGTTAATAAGAATATATATTAAAAAATGGCAAACATTTAGAAAGAATGGCTACAAAGGACATATACATAAGGAAAATAATCACATAAAAAGATGCTCATTATTATTAATTAAGAAATTGAATGTTTAGCCCACAATTAAATAACATTTTATACCCACTAAAATTGCTCCATAATACCAGAGAAATGAATCTTTTTTGAAATCTAAAAAAAAAAATTAAGAATACTTATTTTACGTAATATTCCTGATACTACATGAATTAACAAATTTATGATGACAGAAATCAAAACAGCATTTATTTCAGAAGTATATCTAAAAAGGAGGCAGAAGGAAACTTCCTGAGATAAGGAGAATACTTCAGATAATTTATTTTTCATTGATTCACAATAATTGTACGTATTTCCAATGTACGTGTGATATCAGGGTAATTGCGATATCCATCACCTCAAATATTTTTCATGTCTTTGTGTTGGAAACATTCTAAATCTTCTCTTCTAGATGTTTTGAAATATTCTATAAATTTTTGTTAACTATAGTCGCCTATCTTTTTTTTTTTTTTTTTTAAGACAGAGTCTTGCTCTGTTGCCCAGGCTGGAGTGCAGTGGTACAATCTTGGCTCATTGCAACCTCCGCCTCCTGGGTTCAAGAAATTCTCCTACCTCAGCCTCCTGAGTAGCTGGGATTGCAGATGCTTGCCATCACACCTCAGCTAATCTTTTTTTTGTATTTTTAGTAAATGATGTTCACCATGTTGGTTAGGCTGGTCTCAAACTCCTGACCTCGTGATCTACCTGCCTCGGCCTCCCAAAGTGCTGGGATTACAGACGTAACTTAAAATGTGCATATTTCTCTGCATGTAAATTTTAACAGAATGTTAATAATAACAAAATTAAAATTAATAATTACAAAACTAAAAAATAACTAGGTGTTGTTAATAATAACAAAAATATGATCTACTTACACACAGCACAGATATCACATATGCCAGTGTGGAGTAACATCAGTTTCCATTAAGTTTCTCCTAAAACTAAATTATAGATATGCAAGCCAAAGCAAAGATAACCATGACCATGTTGGGATGGTGACAGAGATAAAGCAGTTCTTGCAGGGTTCTAAATCACAGACGAGAAGGCTGAAAGATTTGCTTACAGTTTCATTGGAGGAAGGTTTCTGGTTCAGAATATTATTTGGAAAGGGTGCACATTTTTCCTGGAAGTATCTTTGACCCCTAGTTAAACTAGATATGATTTATCAACAAAGTAATAATAGTTTTTATAGATTGGGCAAGAGATTTAAAAGACTAAGAATCCAGGCCAACTGTAATTATTAACTAACTTCTTAACTTGAAAATCCCCTTACATAAAGCTATTTCTTTCTGCTTCTCTTTTTTCTACCTCAACTTCTCTGTGCATGTTCAGATAAAGACATATTTCTGAAGATAATCTCTAATACCATGGGGCACTACATTCTCTGCATCAAATATGAGAGTTGATTGAATTTTCTGCTTTATATTAGGATATGTATTTCTCCAAACCAATTTTGGTTTGTCAAGACAAGATCATAGTTAATTTCATAGGAGTTCGGAGGAAAATGGCTAATATAAGTCACATTAGCACTGGTTTTCCTACTGATTATATGACTACAAGCAACAGTTTCTATCTTACTTTAGGTTTCCTCCTCTATAGCTGGAGTCTATGACTGGTTTAGAGATATAAAGAGCTGGCTAAGTTAGTTTATTGCTTCCCAAGACAGTGTGGGTCACACTTTAGCACTCAGAACGCTGTTTCTAGCACTAGCACGACTCTAGATTCTCTTACTACACTCTACTAAGAATGGATGCCTTGAAACTGTTGCAGTAAATTGTTAAACTCTACATTTTCTTGTCAACATGCTCATTTTATCCAAATTTTCAATGCTTCTTTAAAGAACTCCACTAAATTTGAAAGAAAAAGATATGGAATCAGATATTAAACTAAAAAATGTTAAGTCATAAGCCTCATTTAACATTTTATTAGCTAAAATGTTATTACTTTATTTGTTGGAGTTAGAAAAAAATACTGCCTGGAAGTAGTTTTTTTTTGTTGTTTTGGTTTGGTTCTCTCATTTGAACCATTATCATTGAAAGTTCCTTTTAAGAAAATGCTAACAAACTGACTTAACAAGGCTGAATTTTTTTTTTGTCTTAAAAATCTATTTGTTTTAAACTTTTGAAACACCTTATTTAGGACAAAAAAAAAAACATGTTTTTTTTGTCTTAAAAATCTATTTGTTTTAAACTTTTGAAACACGTTATTTAGGATTAACACTTTGCTTCTGATTAGACTGCTGCAAGCATAAGGGTGTATTTTATGCAAATCGATATCTATTGGTCAAAAAGATATACCACTGATACCTTACATTTATAATATCATGGCATTGTTACAACTATGTCAAATATAATACAACTTTATGATACCTCTGCAATTACATTTTAGATATCATGGAAAACTTCCACAAGATGTATAAATATTCTCATCTACTTGGTCTAACATGGTTTTAGTTTTTGTAGTGATTTGGAAAAGGTCATATTAAAGTTCCTACATAATTATCAAACTAATCAGTTATGCCACCAACAGCATCTTACTCTTTGCATCGTAACAGCATCATTTTAAAAAGCTCTTTCACTTAATAAAGGAATTTATGGTTTTAAAAATTGTGTAATCACATTTAATCCATAACATACCTACTTAAATGAATAAGTCATGGAGTATCACCTGTGAGTCCTTCTAAGAAGAAGCACAAATCAACGGTCACATTCTTAGTTATAAGTTCAGAAGTAATTCACTCAATTTTTTCCACACTGTTTAAAGACTTCAGCGATTTAGTATAAACACCACACCCTATGGAATGTTGCATGGTGCCTGGGTTAATCATAACAGCTCCTCTTCTGAGTGAGAAAAATTACAGTGTCGTTTGGTTATAAGTGAGAACACGAATGTACTGATTTGGATAAAATGCAAATCCAGTGACACCTCCCAAAACTCAATAATCACACAGACACCAGTGATGTGTAAAAATAACAAGAAATAAAATCAACCATAAAATATACTCTCATGTGCAGGTTCAAATGCTCTTTAAGAAATATGTTGTTAGGTTTTCTTATCAAAGAAGAATCTTGGTAATAACAAGCAGTAGGTGCTGAGGTGTTAGTTGAGTGCTGAAGCAACCAGCACTCTGGGTGGCATGCAGTTCCCCCAGACTTTGGAACTGGAGTCAGAAGAGAACACAGAGGAAAATGTGCTTGGTTATATAAAATTGGGGATAGCTATGCATACTAATTAAAGAATATCTGGAGAGCTGAAAACCTGTTTCTTCTGCGGATGTGTTATTCTTCTCCCACGGACTCTGTTATTTCTGGGTGGTTAATAAATCTTTTAGATCTATTCTCGCTGCCATGCCCATTGTTCAGATTAGTTGGTAGGGCAGTTTGAGAAAACTCTGAGATAGGAAAGTCTCTCCTGACATGCTGCATGAATTCACCTGAGAGCAGAACAATCCAGGTGGAAAGTTACATCTTCACCTTTATTGTCACGGGGAATTGGGTACACCAGACAACAAATAAGAGTCAATAAATATGTCTTGTTTCTAGATTAATATTAATCCTTTCTCATAATATCACTATTCTACTGTGTTTTATTTAAAATACTCATGTAATTTCAAACTCTAATAAGTACTTACGATTATGTAGCTTGATTTGAAATATGTGGATCTTTTCTTTTGATTATATTCCAAAGACAAGGTGAGTTTTCTATGTCAATTTTATCAGAAATGAAGACTTTTCCTTTTTTTTTTCTAACTTTAGAAGTGTAGGAATACCACTCTACAACATATATAAGTCATTTATTTGATTATCCAAACACTTCAGAATATTGAAGCAATAAACTGAAGATACATAATTTAAAAAATAATTTTGTATTGACTCCTTATCTTTCTAATGGTAACTCAATGTGCCAAGACATTGAGTATTTTTACGTGGCTTTTGTGAAGACCTACAGTAAAGTATCATTAACTTGGATGTTTAATTCAAAATTTTTAGCACTTCAGCCTGGTTTTAGGCTGACATTTAGCTCTATAAGCTCTATAAGGAAAGGATTTGTTAATCAAATTAATAGTATACATAAAGTGAAAGACCATTTCAAACTACTTAAGATAATAAGTGTTTCAGAGCTCTTAAAGCACTCTTTAAGATCACATTTGCTGTCAAATAATTGAAACATTAATTTTAAATAGTTCTTAGCTAAGCAGTAAAACAGTTCCCCCAAGGGATTCTACTAAGTAAAGATTCTTCCCAAGATGTACAATATAAATTTGGTGACGTTAGAATAAAACTGTATTAAAAAAATAAAACTCTGTAATTCAGGATTTATAACAATTTGGAAGGGAGTTTTTCCAATTTTTATTAGCTCTTTATTATGTTGTCAAAATAAAAATATTATGTATATACATATGCCTTTTTAAGAGAAATGCTATATATTTTTGATCTGGTTTATTGACCTTGGTGTTTTATATTATTATGCTATATGACATGATACTGCTAACATGAACCACATTTTAAACAAATAGAATAATAAAGTCAAGGATATTTTATTTTCAAAACTACAGAATATTACCACTGCTCTCTACATTTTATCGTGTGAAGTTGCAGATTAGCTAAAATATACAAGTATTGATTCAAAAGCAGTAATAACACAGCAGCCACAATATGTCATATATAACAGAAATCAGGAATAATAAAAATTTATTAATAATAAATTATGATATTATATAACTTTGAAAGATTTCCAATTCAATTGAGTGCTAATGATTTTATATGTTATTAATATCTATTAAAATAAATGAGGGAAATTATATATCATCATAGAAATAGTTCAAATGAATTATGGGAAGTGGAGGATGGGATAGAAAGAAAAGAAAGCATTTTGAATTTTACTGGATAATTGATAGTTCCCTTCCTATAAAGTTATTGCTTAGCACAGCACGGGGTCCATCAATCATAATCAGAGTGAAATTATAGCAAGCATAGTCTCTCCCTCAAGAAATGATAAAAAATAAACATTTTACTAATAAATTCTTTGTTGCAGTTTTTTTCAGTCTTATAGTTTCAAATTTATAGACTATACTTACTGAATTATACTATGAATCCTAACAAATACATCACACATTCTTCGAGGACAAGGAGTAAATAGATGATGCTACATATCTTTCCAAAGTAGCAGAACACATATTTTGATTTTATATTACTTTTAACTTTGTTCAATATTACTTCCAATTCCCACACTTATTAAAGGAGCATCAGATAAGTAAGCGTTTTTAAGCCTTATTATCTGGTAACATGTGTAACATAGCTTAACATAAAATAATACATAGCACAAATAATATACTTGCATATGTGTATAGTTTCAATAAAAGAGGAATCAATTTTTCAAAAATTATGGCTTGGTTAAGTCCACACCCTAGTTAATAGAAGAGCTAAGACTCAATTCAAATTCTTCTGACTTGTAGCTTTGTTCCTTTCAATGACCTTAGAGTTTTAAAACAAGTGTCGACTCCTTTTGGGGCTGTAACACAAGAACTGGCCTGGTACATTGAAATGAGGAGGAAAAAGCCATGAGAAAATAGTATACATTTGTTACTGGAGGAGTCAAAAGGAGTTTCTTATAAACAGCTCCTTTATGGTTGAGATTTGAGTCAAGTCTGCAGAGAGGCAAGGAACTTGACAGGTGTCTTTGGATGAGAATATTCCAATTAAAGGAAACAATACATGAAAATTCCAAAAAAGGATGTGAAAAATTCTGCTTGGTCAATTGAGTAAGACACAGAATTAGAATAATATAATCTTAGTATTGAACTTGTTGAAGAGCAAAGACTGAGCCCTTAATATAGGCTAAAGATTACAGGAATTAATTGCAGTTCCATTTAGAATGTAAAGAATCTAACATAAGCCGTGCAGCCAGGCATTGCCCTGTGCTTTCAGAGGCCAAAGAAGAACCCACATTGTCCCTTCTGTGAAAGTAGCTGACATATTTATTGATGGTTTCGATATAATACAGTGATCAACATATAAAATAACACTCAGGAAGATATAGGAGCCAACAGGTGTGGCACACCTTGAGAAATCCAAGACAGCCTTTCAGTAGGAGATTTTACGCAGAATGTTCTGAAAACAATGAAGTCAAGGTCGGGTGCAGTTGCTCACGCCTGTAATCCCTGCACCTTGGGAGGCCTAGGTAGGCGAATCACAAGGTGAGAAGTTCGAGACCAGCTTGACCAAAATGGTGAAACCCCGTCTCGACTAAAAATACAAAAAATTAGCTGGCGTGCCGGTACATGCCTGTAATCCCAGCTGCTCAGGAGGCTGAGGCCTGAGAATTGTTTGAACACAGGAGGCGGAGGCTGCAGTGATCCGAGACAGGACTGCACTCCAGCCTGGGCAAAAAAAAAAACAACAAAGTCAGGACAGGTTAGCAAGATAGAGGGAGCCACAAATATTAATCGTAGAAATGTTGAAAACTAAAGACGCTGGAAGGGTCTGGAGGAGGCCTCCCACCATGCATCTTTTACTTCTAGCCCAGAAGCTGCGGTCAGGATACAAGAGCCTCTTTGGAATATATTTTGCAGTCAGGAATTTCATGCCTTAAGTTGTGTGCTCTGTACTCTCTTTTTTAATGGGTTCTTTTCCATAAAAATCTCTATTTTTTTTTCTTACCAACTCTCTTCTGTGTTCTTTTCCCCAGTGTAACGTCCTCCTCAGAGATCTAGGCTATCTCCACTTCCTGATTATAGTCTGGTGGTTGTTTGCCTGACCCAGATGAACAGTGCTGCAGTTTTATAGAGGGATTTACAGTGGTTGCAATGATTTACAATAGACATTTTGAAAGAAATTTCTAACACGGAAATTATTTAGCTCAGAAGAAAAAAAAATGCCTATGGTGACCATTTTAGCAATGAATAAACAGAAAGGCAAAATATCTAAGCACATGCGGCTGGTAAATGATGATACTAAAGCAGAAGAGTAGTGTAACATAGACTCCATTTCTTAATTTTTGTGTGTCTAAACCCCTGCAAGAAGAAATGTGCCGGGTTATCCAAGAGAGGTCCTCCTCCCGTCACTGCAGGCTCAGCAGATGAGTCAGGCTGTGATGTGACAACATCTTCAAAGACCAGGGAAGATTGGCCGGCATTTCTTATTCCTGAGAGCGTGTTGGAGTGCTTTTCAGAGAGAAAGGAACATCTGAAGAAAAAAGTGAGGGCTCAGGGCCCATGGATATGTCTGAAATATAAATAGTAGGCATACAGGAAGCTTGAAATGAAAGTAATTTTGACTTATCTAGGTAAATAAGTTGCTAAATAGAGTGATCCAAATCAGAGGTGGGAAGGAAAAGTTGAGTTAAATGATCTCTGTTTTATTCACTGGATTACATGAAGGATTATCAGAAACAAAAAATGGGGCAGGGAAAAGCTAACAACCCAATGGAAGGTAGCAGGGCAGCCACCGACGTCTAGTTGAAGAAGTACTGCACAGGGAGAAAGAGTTTGTCAACAGTGCAGAAGCCACTCAGACACCCTCAAAGTGCAGCCACTAAGGTCAGCGGTGCAGTGGTCAGCCACCTTGCCTTCCTTCCTGAATTAACGACACCACGACCCTACCCTTTCGAATCTGAAGTAAGGTCAGTCCCTGCCTCCATTCATCCTTATGTCAGAGGTCACATGTCAGGGTAGGAGTGAGACTGGTGAGATGGTCAGGCATTGTGTCCCCACCCAAATATCATCTTAAATTGTAATTCCAAGGTGTTGCGGGAGAGACCTGGTGAGCGGTGACTGGATCATGGGGATGGTTCCCCCATGCTGTTCTCAAGATAGTGAGTTCTCACAAGATCTGACGGTTTTATAAGGCAGTTTTCCTGTTTTTGCTGAAACCTCACTCTGCCACCATGTGAGAAGGTCCGAGCCTGCTTCCTCTTTGCCTTCCACCATGATTGTACATTTCCTGAGGCCTCCCAGCTGTGCAGAACTGTGAATTAATCAAACCTGTTTCTTTTATAAACCCAGCCTCAGGTAGCATCTTTATAACAGTGTGAGAACAGACTAATATACCTGCAGTACAATTTAGAATCTCAGTGTCTATCAGTCACTGGCTCTAACCCACTGGGAACAAAACCCAAATGCAGAAATTATAGGGGAGATGTAGGAAGACTGCTTGTCTCTAGTATGTGAGAATTATTAATTCGAAATGTCATCAAATTACCATTTATTTGGGCTACAAGATAGAGCTAATGTGTCATGCATTTCCTAGTAGAAATCACAGGTTACCTAAGGGAAACTGTTCGTCTTCATTTTCTGCCACTCTGACTTTCACTTGCTGTGGTCTCACTACTAAGCAATTTTTTTGTTTGAGACAGAGTGAGATTCCGTCACCCAGGTTGGAGTTCAGTGGCGCAACCTCAGCTCACTGCAGCCTCTACTTTCTCGGTTTCAGTGATTCTCATTCCTCAGCCTCCCAAGTAGTTAGTATTACAGACATGTGCCACCACATCTGGATAATTTTTGTATTTTTAATAAAGCAATGTTTCACTATGTTGGCCAGCTTGTGATCCACCCAGACTCCTGGCCCCAAGTGATCCGCCCACCTTGGCCTCCCAAAATGCTGGGATTACAAGTGAAATCTGGGCCAATAGTTTTTAGTGTCTTGAACAGAACAAACAAACATCTTCTTTTAAAATCATCTTTCTATAATTTTTTTTTTTTTTTTTTTTGCTTATTTACCTGACAAAGTTCTTGTCATTCATTAGAATTAGATGAGTAATGTCTCTGGTGAATTCTTCCCCAGTTGCCTTGGGGACTATCTGGACATCAATTTCCCTGTGACATCTTCACTTTATGATTTGCTTCATTATTGAATTTATTATGTTTCATTTTACTGGAATAATTAAGATACAAAAGTTGCTTATTTTTACTATTTTACAGATATCTGAATATTTCTCACAGTATATCTAGATTTAAAATCATTTGAACTTTTATACTATCCTATCAATAATAACTAATCTATTGAAAAAATATATCCAATGCCTTGGGGTTTGTAATATCTCAATATATATCTGATAATTTAAGCAATGATCCCTATATATAATAAAATTTAATTTTAATACTTTTGTTTTAGATATACATATGTAGATAATGTTACAAATTTATTACAAATGTTCAACACACTCCTCTTTTTTTATTAGTATAATAGATCAAGAAAAAATATATATATATATATAGTTTAATCATAAGCAAGCTGATTTAAAAAATTAAATTGGTCCTATATCACTAAAAATCATTTTCAAAATATGCTGTCTATAATTTTAGTAAATTTATTTACTCTTTGAGCCCTAATTACCCAAAACATAAATTACTGCTATTTCTACTGATTAAATCAATATCATATAAAATAACTATAAAGAATATGAGACAAAGTGAATGCTCATTAAATGAGAGCCACTAACACTGTTTTACTCTATACATTACATACACATTTATTATTGAAAAAATATAAACTTTTAAAATAGTCTAATAATGTCTCTTCACTCCTGGATTCCCTGTAACCAACACAGTGTTCCCAGGTAGTATGCCAATTTAATCTATTTGGAAATCTAAAATCAAAACTAATGTGAGCAACTAGGAATCATTCCCCTATGCAACCAAGGAAGAGTAGCTTTAAGAGGTGCAGGACTTTGCTTGTTCTTTATCTTTGGTACACATTTGTTTTCTGTTTGGTTAAGGCAACATCCAATTTCAGAATCATCATTTCACAAATATTAATAAGCATTTTGGTTATACCATGCAACTGTGGAACACACAAAAAAAGTTTCAGTAGAAAGATATAGGAAAACTGTTAGGCAATATAAATATAGAGCTTCCTATAAAATAAATTTCATTTTATGAAACATTCTTGTTTTGTATGGGATTAAGTTGTTTTGTGCTTTTATATTATTATCATCATAAATAAGTGGTCATTTATTTTTGAGTAATTTTGTGGCAAGACATGGAGCTGAGGTGGAGAATCCAGCTGAGAGGATATATAGACATTATTTCTGAGCTATCTAGGTGATAAAGGTAAGATAGACAATTTATCCCATTTCTCTCTTTTTTATTATTTTATTTTTAGAGGTATATGTGCAAGTTTGTTATATAGATAAATTGCATGTTGCAGGGGTAGGGGGTGCAGATTATTTTGTCTTGCAGATAATAAACATAGTACTGTTAAGGAGTTGTTTGATCCTTACACTCTTCCCTTCCCTCCCATCCTCAAGTAGGACCCAGTGTCTGCCGCTCCCTTCTTTGTGTCGATGTGTACTCGGTGGCTCCCACTTACAAATGAGAACATGCAGTATTTGGTTTTCTGTTTCTGCCTTACGTTGCTTAGGAAAATGGCCTCCAGCTCCGACCACGTTGATGCAAAGGACATACTCTCATTCCTTTTTATGGCTGAATAGCATTCTATGGTGTATATGTACCACATTTTCTTCCTTCAGTCTACCATTGATGGGCATTTAGGTCACTTCCATGTCTTTACAATCACAAACAGTGCTGCCATGAACATATGCATGCATGTGTCTATATGGTAGAACAATTTATATTCTTGGGTATATACCCAGTAATAGAATTGCTGAGTCAAATGGTAGTTCTGTTTTAAGTTCTTTGAGAAACCTCCAAACTGCTTTCCACAGTGACTAGACTAATTTACATTCCTGTCAACAATCAACAGTGTATGAGCATTTCCTTTTCTCCACAATCTCACTACCATGTTATTTTTTTCTTTTTAGTAATAGCCATTTGACTGATGTGTGATGCTATCTCATCATGGTTTTAATTTGCATTTCTCTAATGATTAGTGATGTTGAGCATTACTTCATATGCTCGTTGGCTGTGTAAATGTCTTCTTTGGAGTGGTGTCTGTTCATGTCCTTTGCCCACTTTTTAATGAGCTTGTTTTTTGCTTATTAGTTTAAGTTACTTACAGATTATGGTTATTAGACCTTTATCAGATGTATAATTAGCAAATATTTTCTATTCTGTGGGTTCTCTGTTTACTCTGTTGATGGTTTCTTTTGTGGTGCAAAATGTCTTTAGTTTAATTAGGTCTCATTTATCAACTTTTGCTTATGTTGTAACTGGTTTTGATGTCTTTGTCATAAAGTCTTTTGAGGGTCTTTGTCCAATATGGTATTTCCTAGGTTTTCTTAAAGGATTTTTAGAGTTTTTAGGTATTACATTTAAGTATTAAAACCACCTTCAGTTGATCTTTTTACGTGGTGTAAGGAAGGGGTCCAGTTTTGATCTTCTGCATTTGGCGAGCCGGTCATCCTAGCACTAGTTTTGTGATGTGCTGCTGAATACAGTTTGCTAGTATTTTGTTGAGGAGTTTTGTGTCTGTGTTCATCAGGGATATTGGCCTGAAGTTTTTTTTGTTGTTGCTGTGTCTCTGTCAGGTATTTGCTACTAGAATGATCTGGGCCTCATAGAATGAGTTAAGGAGGAGTTCTCTCTCTATATGTTTTTGAAACAGTTTCAGTAGGAGTAATACCAGCTTTTCTTTATATGTCTGGAAAAATTTGGCTGTAAATCCAACTGGTCCTGGACTTTTTCTAGTTTGGAGGCTTTTTAATGCTGATTCAATTTCAGAACTCATTATTGGTTTGTTCAGGGTTTCAATTTCTTCCTGATTCCATCTTGGAAGGCTGTATGTTTCCCAGGTATTTATCTGTATTTTGTAGGATTTCTAGCTTGTGTGCATAGGTGCATAGAGGTTTTTGTAATCATATCTAAGGGTATTTTTGTAGTTACACATTGGCAGTGATGGCACTTTGTCATTTCTGGTTATGTTTATTTGATTCTTCTCTATTTTTTTCTTTATAAGTCTAGCTAGCTGATTATTAATCATATTTATTCTTTCAAAAAACAAACTTCTAGCTTTGTTGATTTTTTTTTTTTTTTTTGCTATCGAATTTCTTAACTTCCCACATATGGCCAATTAAATTAAGTTCTCAATTACAAGATCTTCAAAATAATTACAAAGAAGGAAATAATTCATCCATCTAATCTCCTTTCCTTGATCTCAAAGGATTCCTACCTGGCATAGGCATTCTCACTCTGTATATGATTTATCTCAGTTTATTACTTCTTTGCTGCTAGGCTTCATATTTCAGTTAGTATTTTCCAGGAAGAAATCAAATGTGGCAAAACAATCAAGCTAATATAATCTTGACACTAATTAGCTTTGTTGCCAACGGTAAGTTTCAATAATTAAAAGTGAGGAAGAGATAGTTACCTTCTCTTTAAATATCACTACCAGGTATCATATTAGAAGAAAGCAAATCTAAGATTAATTTTTTCCAACAGTTCTAATCATTTACCTTAAAATAGTCAAGATGTACAACATACACATGCATACACACACACACACACACAGAGACAGAGACAGAGACAGAGACAGAGGGATAAAGAGAGAGAGAATGTATTCATTCACCAGACTTATATCCTCATCACACAGAGACAGAGACAGAGACAGAGACAGAGGGATAAAGAGAGAGAGAATGTATTCATTCACCAGACTTATATCCTCATCTAGAAGCTCCTTAAAGTATCATATTTTACCTGTAAAGGAAAATAATTTTTGTGGCAGGATTCATCAAAACTTCACTAAAATCAGATCATAGTATTATCTATAAATTGCTAAATGTAGGACCAAAGAAATCCTAGACTAAGGAAGACATTTTGAAGGCTATACGCTATAGTGATCACATTTGTATAACAGTGGTAAATATACTTTAGTTTTAGGAAACTTTCTATTGGTTGCAGAAATAAGTTTGTTCAAGCTTTCATAAAACTACTTGTAGAGCTGGCATTTCAGAATCTGTGACTGAGATTGATGTGCAGGAAATTTATTGGGAATAGTTTCAGGAATGTCAGTTAGAAAGGAAAGTAAGCCAATGGGGCAGGAGTTCAACCATGACAGGCATGACTATCATCTCAGCTGATGTGACAAAGACAAAGAAAACTGCTTTGAATTAAGGCAAGCCTCTGGGCCTTCCTATTGCTTTCCACAGCAGTCTCTGAATGTGTAGAGATAAGGTGCAACTTAAACTGGAGAGAAGGTATTCTGTAAGCCAAGGATAATTGCTGGAGAGGAACTCAGCTGTGCGCCCTCAGTAGCAAACAAACCTAATAGGTGAGTCATAAATACTCATTTCTGAAAGGAAATCTAGGTGAAGCACAATGATATTCACTATAGCTCATAAAAAAATTAAGTTAGTGAGAAAAACTACAGCCCTAACTGCTGTCGCTGGTCTCACGGCCACAGCTGATGCTCATCATCTGTCGTCTCTAACATCAGTTCTAAATTGACCTAACTCTATTCCATCACCTCCGCTGATCTAAGTGGCTTATCTGATGGAGTGACCCAGACTCTCATCTCTGCGGGGGCTGAGTCCCTAATCGCCAATCTTTTCTCATGTTGTGACGGCTACATTAAATTATTTAAAATTTAAAATAATCAAGGGAGTACTAAGAGATGCCCCATAAGCTTGCCTGGATGAGTGCTATACTGGTAAATGCTTAACAAGCAGATTTCTGTAAAGAAAAAAAGAAAAGGAAATGTCTTTTTTGAAGTGTCTGCTGATTTCATAGTGAAATATTTCAACCATGGCTGATTCAGAGCTAGTGATATTACAAAACTGAATGAGGAGCTGAGAAGAGATATACATAGCTGACTCTGGTGAGCAGGTGTAAGGGCCGATACCAACACATCACGGCCTGGATGCCAAGCGCATTCTCCTCTGTCCCACCATGTGACGGCAGTGGTACTTCCTCCTGAGGCTGAGTCAGTAACCTGCCAGGATGTCTTCTTTCCTTGCCTGCTGGTCTCTTGGCACAAAGCCCAGATATTTGTTTGGGTGCCATAGCTTAAAGTTTGGTTTTGACTCTATCCACTCATGGAAGAGCTCTTCCTCTGGGAGCAAAGACCTTGAAATCCTCTGAGCCTAGAATGCAAAGATAAAAAGGATAAATCCCCCAGTGTATCACAAGGAGCAGTTGTAAAGATAACTTCTCCTGCTTTAATCCCTCTTGACCATATCTCTGTGTGCTAGTTGGGGACACAGCATCACACAACAGTCATCTCAGATTGTCATCTGCTATTCTCAAAAATTTATCTCCAAGCTGGCATCACAGTAATGCCTTCAAAATCTCTTCTATTGATCTATCAGAACGGCAGCTTCTCAGGAATATGATATGTGAAAGTAGAAGTAGATCCCATAATTATTCATGCAGTACCATACCTCCCTTAAAAAAAACAGTTTGCTTGATCTATAGCGATATTATGTAGGATCCCTTATCAGCAACGCAAATACTCTCTAAGCTCTCAGATTGTGGTACTGTCAAAATTGTGAGAAAAAATGTCAAATTCATGCCTACAATATGTGTCAATTTCAGTCTGAACCACTCCCCCTTCCAGTGTAAAAAGGACACGTTACAATAAACTCATCACCAAATGACACCTTGATTTATTTGAGACTGACATGAGGGGCTGCTATTGGTCTCTGTTACTGTCAAGTTTGACATTAGACAGCAGCGGTAGTTACATTAGCCTAGGCTGCTGGCTCACACGGATCCTCCACTTCTGCCACCATAGCCACTGCATTTATGAACTCACGTACCAGCCTGGCGTGGTCAGTGACAAACGGCTGACGTCGCCTGACTGAGTCATTCTTTCTACTTGTTTTGCAGCTTTCCTGTGGTAGATGCTTTCTGCAGATGATAACTTATGATAATTTTTTTTTTACATTTTCTTAAAAGAATACTCAAGTTTACATACATTCCTGAATTTACAAAAACAACAACAACAATTAGTCAAGTTCTTTTAAAGACATCATAGGCCATTGACACAACCATTTGAGAGCATTTTCACATACTAAGCATATTAAATATACCCATATCAAAAGTTAAGAATAGTACTGCTAGAAAATTTTAAAGTAATTTTTATAATTTTGCCTCTGAAATAGGCTATTTGACAGCAAGATTATATTCACAGTGAGTTACCATTTTGATCACCATTTTACATATTCAGAAATGATTTCAGAATGGGAGCCATTGTACTAAGATTGATTTTCAAATATACTGTATCCTTGAAGAATCAAACAGTTAATAATGTTTACATCATGTCACTTTCTATAGATCTTTTATAGTCTTAAATATTCTAATTTTTAAATTTTTATTTTTCTATTATGGAGAAAATTTATTTAAGTTCTAAGCAGGGATTTTTGTTTGTTTTCTTAGAAGAGCATAAAATAGCTCAGAGTCCCATTGCCCTGTGTGACTAATGGGTATATAAGACTTTTTGCAGTGACTATGACCTTTTTTCCAACTTATTCTTTTCCTAATTATTCACACTTTATTTGATTTATAACAAAAGTTCTAATAACACTTAACTTTCTAGGCTTTTTATTTTCTTTGCAGTATTAAATATATTGTAATGGAAGCTTGTTGACTTGTCAAATTTACTAACTCTGAGTTTTCATTTTATAAAATATTCTTTAAAAATTCCAAAAAGGCATCTCTAAATATACAGAACTAGTGAATAATTTACTGCAGTATACTACTGTTTTATGAAATTGTTCACCACTTATTTAATATTCTTTGGGTTTCTCTATTTATGAAAATAAATACACTCAAAAGTAGAAAGATTTGCAGAAATAAAGTGGGTCTGCTCCCAATTCGTTCTTCCTTTGACTTATCATTTGCTGGTGTCTTTATGATGTAGGTTTGTTGATAGAATTCCTCTAGATGACCTATAGCTTATGTGAAGACTTTCACATATATTATAAAACTCTCCATAAAACTGTCTTGAACCCTATAAACTCCATATTACTCATACGCTGAACATGCAAAGATGAATAGGACTATTATATAGAAAGGGTTTATTTGAGGGTCAATGGAAATTACAAAACAAAATGTAAAACTCCAATGTATTTTAAATAGCAGTGTGTATAATTAGCAACATCAAAATATAAAAAATAAATCAATAGAGATTATTTTTCTGTTATTTATTACCCATGGCCATATATATCATGATATGTGCTGTATACTTATATCTATCTCTAAATTTACATCTAACTCACCACCCCTGCAGAATTGTGTGATTGTTTATGATGACTGGCATAAAGAGGCATTGATCTTTTGAAGACCACACTTACCTGACTATAATTAGCACAGTCATTATTTATGACAAAGGGAAAGATTTTGTTTTACAATTGCTTGAATCCTAAGTTAAAAAGCTTAAAATTGAAGTTAATTCCAATGCAAGTTGTAATGTAAACTATTGGTTACATTAATGTAATATAATGTAATATAAACAATTGTGTTTTAAACAACTGTTGCTTTAAACTAACACGATTCATCTTGTGGAATGACTAATAAAAGATATATCCCTAGCTGCTATCCCACATCAATGCCATGGGAAATCAACAGCATTAGAAACCTGCAGTGAAAACAGACATTATTTTGGTATAGCTAGTGCAATAGCCAATGCTTTCTATATAACATTGCTGTAGAGATTTGCAGTTTTAAAGCTATGTTTACAAAGGGCTTCATGCAACTGATTATTTAAGAACTCACCTGTCGAAAAAGACAAACGTATAGTTTGTGGGCCTATAAAAATACAATTATTTGTAATTAATTTAAGTAATGTATATCAATTCATTTCAATGTTCAGAATTTGTTATAATAATATTGCTTTGTCATTTTTTCATCTGTTTTTTCCACAACAGAATCATTAAAAAAAATACTACGTATCTTTCACATAGGCAGAACAATAAATTTTGTTCTGGAATAGGTATATAAGTATATAACTTAGTCCATTCACTTGCATTGCCTATATTAGTGTTGAAATTAAGCAATAGCTGCTGACTTCATAGCAATATAAATCAGAATATAATGTATCTCATAAATAGTATGATTATATTATAATGAAAAACTATAAATAGCCGAAAGAAAGAAATATGCAAGAATAAGGCAAATGATATGGCTATAAATGAAGAACACAAAGATGTTCTAAAACAAGAGCACATGAGTGAATACATAGAGATGATTAACTTTACAGCGTTTTCTAGAAATATCAAGTTTCATGATATATTTGCGCTATTACTAATGACAAAAAGATAGTAAATAATGGTTGAACCTTGACTACAGGCAAGGGGAGGGGAGAAATCCTTCTAAGTTAAGAATTTATCTGTATTAGGTGTTGAGGAGTGACTGAAATATTCAAATAAAATATAATGTGCTTGTATATTCCAAAATATTTATTGAAAAGGCATCACATTGTAGATTCTAAAAATTGTTTTCTGAATATGGACAGGGTCACAAACGTAGAAAAAAATGCATTATTTCTCACCAGAAAGTCTTACTGTGTTAGGAAAGCTAATACATTTAGTAATATAAGACAGATGACAAGAAATCCCAGAAGAGAATCACACAGATACTTCGATGGAAGAAACAGAAAACGCACCTTGAAGAATGTTTACTTAAGATAAACGTTTGAAGATTTTGAAAGTCCTAGATTAGAAGTAGAGAGGGGGTACATTCCAGATTCAGTTAATATATGCCTAAGCTAGGTTACTGTGTGGGTTAGCGGGTCTAGGTAGAGCCATCAATTGTCAGACGTGCAAAAAACCTGGAAAAAAATTTCAAAAGGCAAATCTTAGGTTCTATAATAGTGATTAATATGCAGGATTAATTGGAGAAGTTCCATATCTTGTGTCCTCTGGGATAACGGTTGGTAATCGTTTACATCTACACTTTAGCAGAATTCAGCCTTCTCTATACTCCTCTCTAATGAGAGTCTGGTGATTTCTCATTTGCTTTATTGAAGGGGCTGAGTTTTGGGGAAGGGCTATTATCATTTGAATTATAAACTAAATGTCTACCAAAATTAGTTTATCTTTAGCCTAGGAATACATAAGCACAGCCTGAAGGCTAAAGGCAAGATGGAAGTTGGCCAGATCAGATCTCCTTCACTGCTATAATTTTCTTGCTGATATAATTTTTGCAAAGGCAGTGCCAAGTCTAAGCCTTCAGTGATCTGGCCTGCTTCCCCTCGCCTGTCTTTATGATTCTGCCATGCTCATCACGATCGGAATGTGCCCAGGCAAGACTGACGGAACAAGAGGGCTAAGTGGACCACAGCCTCAGTCAGCTGAGTCACTCGCCACCAGCAGCAGTCCAGTGACCCTCTGCAGAACTGCCTAACCAATCCCAGGCTGACCCAGATTCAGGACCAATTTATGCTAATTATTTTATGCTACTGACATTTTCTTTTGGTTATGCTGCCTTGTGTGACAATAGATAACTGAAAATGAAGTAATCATGTCAAGTTTCAGATGGTGATGGTTGCCAGAGAGAAAAATAAAACAATGGGGATGGAGAACGGCAAGGGCAGGGGAAAGTTGCATTTAATACAAAGTTAACAGAAAAGCCTCATAGGTGATGTGACAGTTGAGTAGAAATATGAAGAAAGGGAGAATTCTGATGAAAATGGCTTTAAAATGCAGCCTGACTAAACATTAGAAAGGTTTCCTCCTGCCCCTAAGCCCTTGACCTTCCTTTTCATAGATCATTTGCTTTAGAAAATTGTAAATTCTTTCTCTACTGCTTTGAGATACAAATCCTTTTAAAAGCTTCTTGCCAATCAGTTTTGCAATGTGAGGTGAGTGTCTTTGTCAAGGATCTGGGAGTTATTCCTTTGAAAAATGATTGTCAAGGAAGACAGTGCCACTTTCTCCCAATTTCTGTGGGAGGGTAGGAACCTAACTTTGCTCCAAGTTATGAAACTATCTCCTGCCTTGAAGATAAGAGAGCATTTACTTTAAAAGATTCTACCTGATTTGCATGGAGAAATGCATTTATTAGTGTTTAGAAACGTCTGCTAAATGTACATTAATAGTAATAATTCTTAAAGTGCACTGTATGATTCTTAGTGTTGGGGACATGGGATCAGGGAATAAATGTGTCTTTCATTGAAAGTTAAATATTTGTAATAAGAGCCTTAATATTAAAAAATACATAATCAAGTGCAGGCAAAACATGTAAGCAATATAGTGTTAGAGCTGTTGTATTATCTCTGAGACAAACTCTCTTTCACAGAACTTTAAGTGTGTCTTTCCCTGTCTCTCACTCTCTCTCTATGTGTGTACACATATAAGTACATACACTATCTATAATGTATATAGTTTGTATAAATACATATGCCTTCATATGTTTATAAGAACACCAAATATTAATACGGTTTCCCCCATGTCCCCACCCAAATCTCATTTCCTATGTGATTTGAGAGGATCCCAGTGGGAGGTAATTGAATCATGGCAGCGTGTTTTTCCCATGTTGTTCTCATGATAGTGAATAAGTCTCACAAGAGCTGATGGTTTTAAAAAGAGGCGTCCTCCTGCACAAGTTTTCTTTCTTTGCCTGCTGCCATCCATGTAAGATGTGACTTGCTATTCCTTGCCTTCTGCCATGATTGTGAGGCTTCCTCAGCCACATGGAACTGTAAGTCCTATTAAACCTCATTCTTTTGTAAATTACCCAGTCTTGAGTATGTCTTTTCAGCAACATGAAAATTGGCTAATACAGTAAATTGGTACCAGGATTGGTGTTCTGCTGAAAAAGTACTCAAAATGTGAAAGTGACTTTAGAATTGTGTAACAGGCAGATGTTGGAACAGACTGGAAGGCTCACAAGAAGACAGAAAAATGTAGGAAAGTTTGGAACTTCCTGGAGAATTGTAGACTGTCTTTGACAAAAATGCTAGTAGTGATATGAACAATAAGGTCCAGGCTGAGGTCATCTCAGATGGAGATAAGGAACTTGTTTGGAACTGAAGCAAAGGTGACTCTTGTTAGAAAAGATACTGGAGGCCTTTTGCCCCTGTCCTAGAGATTTGTGGAACTTTGTGGAACTTTGAACTTGAGACAGATGATTTAGGGTATCTGGCAGAAGAAATTTCTAAGCAGCTAAGCATTCAAGAGGTAACTTGGGTGTTGTTAAAGACATTCATTTTTATAAGGGAGGCAAAGCATAAAAGTTTGAAAAATTTACAGCCTGACAATGTGATGAAAAAGAAAATTCCACATTCTGAGGAGAAATTCAAGGTGGCTGCAGAAATTTCCATAAGTAAGGAGGAGCTGAATGTTAATCCCCACGACAATGGGGAAAATGTCTCCAGGGCATGTCAGAGGTCTTTATGGCAACCTCTCCCAACACAGGCCCAGAGGCCTAAGAGAAAAAAGTGGTTTTGTTGGCTGGGCCTAGGATCCCCATGCTATATTCAGCCTAGGGACTTGGTGCCCTGTGTCCCAGCCACTCCAGCTATGGCTGAAAGGGGCCAATGTAGAGCTTGGGCAGTGGCTTCAAAGGTGAAAGCCTCAAGCCTGGGCAGCTTCCACTTGATGTTGAGCCTACCAATACACAGAAGTCAAGAACTGGGGTTTGGGACCTCCACCTACATTTTAGAAGAGGTGGAAAAATGCCTGAATGTCCAGGCAGAAATTTGCTTCAGAAGGAGGGTTCTCATGGAGAACCTCTGCTAGGGCAGTGTGGAAGGGAAATGTGGGATTGGAGCCCCCCACACAGAGTCCTTACTGGGGCACTACCTAGTGGAATTGTGAGAAGAAGGCCACCCTCCTTCAGATCTCAGAACGGTAAATCCACCGACAGCTTGTACCATGTGCCTGGAAAAGCTGCAGGCACTCAACACCAGTCCATGATAGCAGCCAGGAGGGAGGTTGTATCCCACAAAGCCTCAGGGGCAGAGCTGCCCAAGACTATGGGAACCCATCTCTTGCATCATCGTGACCTGGATTTGAGACATGAAGTCAAAGGAGATCATTTTGAAATTTTAATATCTGACTGCCCTGCTGGATTTTGGACTTACATGGGGCCTGTATTCCGTTTGTTTTGGCCAATTTCTCCCATTTGGAATGTCTGTATTTACTCAATGCCTGTATCTCCACTGTATCTAGGAAGTAACTAACCTGCTTTTGATTTTACAGGCTCAGAGGTGGAAGGGACTTGCCTTGTCTCCGATAATACTTCAGAGTGGAAGAGGCATGGTAAGAAGAAAAGCCATCAGCATTGTCCCAGCAAAGACTTCTTTATCTGGGTAATTTGAATTATTTTCTGTCTAATTTCTGACATATTTTTTTTTTTTTTTGTCAAAAGAAGATGACTGGATTGTTACCTTAAAGAAGAAGGAGAACTTAACTCATGGTGTCATCAGGTTTCCGGCATAGTCAGAAATATGAACATCTACATTTCTGTAATCAGAGGTCACAAACCTAAATGAAGTAGGCATGGGAACACAGGCAGCCAGTCAGCGTTGCTCATGTACAGAATTCCTCACATGCAGCTGCAGTGGTTGAAAAAGAGATGCTGTTTAGGCTAATGAAGTAAAACAGAATAAAGCCGAAGTAACTCAGCAGAGAGGGTCTTAAACACACAGCTGTACCTACTGCTGCTTCTTTTCCCACCTGGTCTTCAGTTGCAGGTTAATTTTTTCTCTATGCAGTCTGTTATTTTCCCTATGGAGCCCCTAACATTTTCTGAGTTCAGGCCAAGCTGCTATCGATTATTTGTTTTGAGTGCCCTGTAACTGATAAAATTTGATTTTCTTCTACTGGTGAGCCCTGAGCTGAAATTAGCTGTATTTGTGAAATCCCAAAGTTCACATAAGATACCAGCATCAAACTAAGTTATAAACGTCCATTTTAACTATCAAACAACTAGACATGGCTTGAAACTATACATGTACAAAAAAATGTAGTTCATGCAAAAACGTACAATAGGCAAGGTGTGTGTTGGAGTTTTAAAATAAGTGAAGCACTTTTCTTTCTTCATCAGAGTTGGAACAAATTAAAAAGGATGATATAGGAGATGAACAGATGGCTTTATTGCTATTAATGCTGTTTGGGAAATGTGGCCTTAATTTTGTCCAAATGTGCATACTCATACTTGTATATGAGTATATGAGTATAGAAAAACTTACTATCCTCATCACTGGCAGAACTGGACAAATTGGTTTTCTCATGGATGTCAAAGATTGTGCACATAGTTCAATCTTACTCTGTGTAGAGAATATAACCAAATCAATGACAGTAACAATAATAAAATCTCACAATGTCCCTCTAAAGTGTAAGGTAAACGTGTTGTGGTTACTTCTGTCACAACGAGATAGAAAAGTAGAGTGGAAAGAGTTTTCTCCTAAAGTGGAAATGTCCTCCACTCTCTGGAACTCTTTGAAGAAGGAACGTCTCTGGTTTCCTCTCATTCCCCAGTGGAGCCCCCCTTGAGCAGGTCTCCATGCAGAGCCTATGGCACAGATGGTGTCCCGCAGCAGGTGCAGGGCGTGAGGAAGGATGTCTAAATGCAGGAGCTCTTCCAGCAAACCTCTCTCCCATCCTCTGGGTAGGTACAGAACAGTCATTGAGGCAAAGCAGTTGAACACGAGTCACCTTCTTCTGGCCATGGGACCTGTTTCCTTGTGAGATATTTGTAAGTCACAAACTTATCCGCACCATAACCCTCTCCTACACTCACGTTAGCCCTCCATTAGCATTTGCTGCTACCACTCAGAAAAGACCAGATTTCTCATTCCCCTGAAGTAAAATGAAAGTGCATTTTGCTGATTTTTTAGAAAGCTCTTTCACATTGAGTTATCTGAATTGTTGAGCTACGACAGTTTGAATCTTGTGTTCCCACCCAAATCTCATGTTGAAATGTAATTCCCAATGGCAGAGGGGGGCCAGGTGGGCACCTCCCTCTCTCTTCCTTCCTCCTGTTCCAGCCATGTGAGTTGTGCCTGCTTCGCTTCACCCCTCGCCAGGATTCTCAGTGTCTGAGGCCACCCTGGAAGCAGAAGTGGCCAAACTTTCTGTACAACCCATGGAACTGAGAGAGGAGACCCGCTCCCCATCTCCCTCCTCACAGGCCTCCACCTCCTCCCTTTGGATGAGAAGGAGAATAAAAAGAGATAAAACACCAAAGAGCTTGAATCTGTGGTCAGGCAACTTGCTGACACCACTGACCAGGCCATAAAGAGGCCCAAGCACCGGGAAAGTAACTCCCTTTCAGTTCCCAGTGCCTCTGCTATCTACGAGCCTTGAAAGAGCTGCAAAGAGCCTGGCCCTGGGTCACGTCCTCCCCGTTTGCAAAACCCAGGTCCCCTCCTGGAAATACATCTGCCAGATAATAATCTGCTGGTTTTCCTTGTTTCTGTAAGCCCCCTCCCCTGCCTGTTCCCACTCACGCTGCATATGAAAACTAGCAAATCAGTAAAGCCAAAGCTTGTGAGGTCAAACATCCAGCCAACGAACAGTAACACAGTTTCATCTCTGCTCCCCCTTTAGAGTTGTAAGCCCCTAAAAAGGGAAAGAACCTGCCTCTCAGAGTCGCTCTTCGGACAAGGCTTTAGCCTCCCACAGCTCCCGGCTGAATAAAAGGCCACTGCCTTTCTCAGTTTGGGGTTGGAGAGGTTTGTTCCGCACGGCTCCTGCCAGTTAAACGTCTTTACTCAGTCTCAGGTGTTTCCGTAAAGCCAGAACAGACTAGCACATCTTCCTCAGGATTTAAAGCCTTTATTTAATTTCTTTATTCATGCTAAAAGTTTAATGACAGATGCCACCTTGATTTCCTAGATAACTCTCTTAAATTCCAGTAGCTATATTTCTACAAAAATCACTATAGTCTATTTTTTCTAACATTACTCTCTACACTGATTAATACTTTAAAACATTTTAAGTTTCAAATTTATGGAGTTTTTGGACACAGATATGACTAGAATAATATGAATGATTTTTTATAAGGCTAATTTTTCTACACCCAGGTATAGAAAATATAACACTACTTTTGATAATTTAACTTAATTAATATATTGAGGGCTCATTTCACCTGAGGAAAAAAATTAATCAACTCCAGACAAATTCAGTCAAGTTGATACTTTCATGAGTATTTCTGTAATACACAGTCAACTGAGATTTTTCCTCTCTCTGTTCTACTTAGTGTGGCCTCTCCTTTCCAGAAGATGACTAATTAGCATATCTAAAGAAGTAAATGGTCTACAACCATCTTTGCTTCAAAGTTAGTAACTTATAGACAAAAACTTATGACTGGTTTTTGACTGTGGAACCTAATTCAGTGTCACCTTTTGAGACAGATATAGTCCTACTATAGCCTCTAGTCTTCAGCCCCTGTACCCCCCTTTATGTATGTAATACATATAAACCCATATATATAATTATATCTGATGTCATATGACTTTCAACATAGGATCTGGGAATTATTTTACCTAATACCTACAAGTTATATTAAAATTTCCCTTTTCTGTGTTATCATATTGATATTATCTTTAATTTCAAATTCTGTGATTTCTAGGAGATGAAAATAAAATTGGATTTGGTGTATTATTATTTTTTCTGCAACCTACTTTAAGTTGCTTGTTAAATCTAAGATATTTTTAATATTCCTGTTGCTATTTGCTATGTAGGTGATTATGTAATCTGCTAATAGAAGCCATGAGACATTTCTTTTCCAATGTTTGTTTATTTTTATATTAAAAAATGATTACGGAATGGAGGCCTAGGAAGAGCTTTCCTTTTGTCCCTCTGAAGATTTGCCAAAAAATCAACTTGTAGAAGGTAGGTAACTAGGGGAAAGGCATTCAAATATATTGAATATATACATACACAGGAGTCTTCAGGATGAAGACCCAAAGATAGAGGGAAATTGCCTATTCTTAAGCCTAGATTCCATAAACTATAGACAGCCATGTAGAAATATGATTGGACACACAGGTTATGATCTAATGCTAATAGAATGAATGGAGAAACCCATCAAGGCCTGATTCTTCTTGGCTTCTGTAAGCATGCATTTCTTCCTTCTGGGTATAGGGCAAGAACCTTTATGGAATGGGAGTCTTATGGTCTACAATCAAACAAAGTAGGTCAAATAATTTCTTTACATTTAATTTTTACTCAAAGAGGGTGGAGGGAATGTTAAAGTAATATTTTTAGGTCTTATATCTGTTTTTGGACAAAAAGAGGCTCTGGTTTCTATGACCTGCCTTAGGGAAGAGAGAGATTCTAGTTTCTAAGGCTAACTTTAATAAACAATGGGATGAAAAGAAAGAAAGGCAGGACAAGGCCAAATACTTAGGCTACTTCTGAGGCCTTCATGTTGGAGTTTTGTTTTCTGAGCCCCAACATAGAGACATCAGAAAATTTTACATAATTAATCCTACTTTATTGTATTTAACTTACTGATTTATTTTCCAGTCATCTTTTTTATCTTTAAAAAGCTCTATTGAGGTATAATTGATATTAAAAACTGTGCATATTTTATGTAAAACAATTTGATGTTTGTACATACTCATTTCCCTCCCTCCCTTTCTTCTTTCCTTCCTTTCTTCCTTCCTTCCTTCCTTTCTTCTTTTCTTTCCTTCCTCTCTTTCTCTCTTTGTATTTGTTTTGTTTTTGTTTTTGACTTACTGCCCTGGCTTGGATGTCAGTATAATGTTTCACAGGAGTTTTAAGGGAAAAACATTTTTACCTTTTACCACATAAGAGAGAAAAAGAATTCAACATGTAACCGTATGGGTTTTTATTATTATTATTATCATTATTGTTTCCTTTCATTTTGTTGTAAGTAGATGATAAATTTTATTCTTCAACAATGAGAAAACTATCATTTTTCTTAAGATTTTATCATAATACTTAATCTATTTCTAAATGTTGAAAGTGTCTTGATTCACCCACTGTGGTGATGTTGCTTTTATATATTTCTGAATTCTATGTGCTAATATTTTGTTGATGCTATTTTTGTGTATCTTAATGAAGGATGTTTGTCTGTAATATTTGTTTCTGTCAATGTTTCTGTCTTATTTTTCTATCAGTTTAAGGCTTTTACTCCATGGAAGACAAGGATCTGGGCTAATTTAATACCTTTCAGCAGTTATTACTCTTCTCCTCCTGGAGGCCACCACCACCTGGAGTGCGTTCCCAGGACTCCTGACTAATGAAGTTTATGAGTAAGAGCCTGCAAATGTGGAAAGATTTCCCTTATATTTCTGGTCTCTAGGACTTCTATATTCTCTTATTACCCTAAATTTTGCCCTCATCAATTATTTCTTTCTTCTAGCAAGTTATGGTCTGCCCTTGCATTTTGTACAGTGATTTTCCTTGAGACTTTGATTTTTGATGCATAAAAAAAACCTGTGAGTTTTTAGTTTGTCCAGTTTTTAATTTTAATTTTACTTTATATATTTTTTCAACTTTTACTTAAGATACAGGGGGAACATGCATTTAATCGTGTACATGGGTCACTTTTTTTTATCCAATCCACTGTTAATGGGCATGTAGATTTTTTACATGTCTTTGCTATTGTGATTATTGTGGCAATGGATATCCAAGTGAATATATCTTTTTGGTATTATGTTCTATTGTCCTTTGAGTATATATTCAGTTAGAGGATTGTTGGGTCAAAGAGTAATTCTATGTTACTGCTCTATTTTAAGTTTTTTGATGAATCTCCAAACTGCTTTCCACAGTAGCTGAACCAATTTACCCTTACACCAACAGAGTATAAGTGTTGCCTTTTCTCCACAGCCTCGCTAACATCTTTTTTTTTTTTTTGACTTTATAGTAATAGCCATTCTGACTAATGTGAGGCAGTATCTGACTGTGGTTTTGCTTGCATTTTTCTGTCAATTAGTGATGCTCAGCATTTTTTTCAAGTTTTGTTGGCTGCTTATATGCCTTTGTTTAAGAAGTGTCTGTATTCCTTCCTGTCTCCATTGTTAAGCACAATTATTGGCATAAAAGAGTTTTTTAATACCCATTTTTAAACTGCATTCTAGCCTGGGCAATAAAATAAGAATCCCATTCTCTCTCCCTCTTTCTCTTCCTCTTTCTTTCTCTCTAAAAAAAAAAAAAAAGAAGTGTCTGTTTATGTCCTTTGTCCATTTTTAGGGCATTTACTTTTTGCTTCTTGATTTGTTTATATCGCTTACAGTTTCTAAATATGAGACTGTTGTTGGATGTGTAGTTTGTGATGTGTACCTTCTCTCACTCAGTAGGTTGTCTGTTTACTCTGTTGATCATGTCTTTGGCTGTGCAGAAGCCCTTTAGTTAGGTTCTACTTGTCAATTTTTGGTTTTGTTGCAATTGCTTTTGGGACTTAGCCAGAAATGCTTGGGCAAGGCCAATTCTGATAAGGGTGTGTTCATGGTTTTCTTCTAGAACTTTTATAGACAGAGGTCTTACATTTAAATTTTGAAACCATCTTCAGTTAACATTTGCATATAGTGAAAGATAATGCTCTAGCTTCACTCTTCTGCATACGGCTAGCCAGTTAAACCAACATCACTTATTAAGTAGAGAGTACTTTTCTAATGCTTGTTTTAGTCGGCCTTGTCAAAGATCAGATGGTTGTAACTGTGCAGCTTTATTTCTTAGTTTTCTATTCTGTTCCACTGGTCTATGTGTCTGTTTATGTACTAGCACCATGCTATTTTGTCCAAGGGCAGGAGAAGGTGAAGCAAGTGTCCAGCAAGGGGAGAAACAGAGCCAGAAAACCCAGCAAGTAAGCTTATCCCTCTTGTTTCACCTGATATTTTCCAGTTATGCTGGCAGCCAGTTAGATGGTGTCCACTCACTTTGAGTGTGGGTCTTCCTCTCCTGGTCTGATGACTCAAATGTCAGTCTCCTCTGGCAACACCATCACAGACACACCCAGAAACAGTATTCCACCAGCCATTTAGGCATCCCTCAAGCCAGACAGGTTTATACCTATTATTAACCATCAAAATCATCAAACCGAACATGACATGGGAAGGATAAAGGGTCTTCCTACCATCTTTGAGTTTGCCAGTCTCACTCTATGAAACCAACCTAGTATGTGAATTTAACCAGTTTTACATTTCATACAATTGTATCAAAATCCTACAGATTGCATACGTGATTGAAATAAGGCTTAGGTTTTAGAACTATGGTATTTGCCTTTCAAATGTTCACATATGCATGTTAGAGAGAAATTGGAAAATAATGCTTTTGAGCTGCTGGTCATATGTTATTTCTAACAAACTAAATTTGAAGTAGGTATCAAAATGAAATTGTAAACCATTATTTAGTTTTCTTCATACCTTTAATTGTCTAAATGTCAGAAGTGAGATAAAATATAATGTCCTTTCATTAGTATTTATTTCAGCTGAGGAGACATCTGACATTTTATTTGAAATTATAAAAATTATTTTTAAATCCCCAATGTTTCTCTATACATTTTTAGATAAATTGAAAAATATGAAAATATTTGAAGTATAGATGTACTTTAAAATAATTGCACACTTTGGTAGTATATGATTCAAAGGTAAGTTTTTACTGTAAAGCACAGAGGAGGATTTCATAAAATTGTAAATAAATAGCACTTATCCGGTTTACATTTCGCAGATGCATTTAGTAATATTTTATACTTACTGAAATTTGTAGCAATATTTTCTATTATCTATTGCCATAAAGTCTTATAAAAACTATTTTTTCTATTACAGAAACATTTTTATTATGAGTGCCAGAAAAATAATGAATATTAAAGGTTTGTGTATCTATCTTGCTCTCAAGTAGAGATTTTGATAATTTTCTAAATGACATCAATATAATTTCTACATGAATTTTTAGTAAGGATGATAGATTCTAGTAATGCACCATAAAGCACAGGGCAACTGAACAATTAGATTAGTATGTAGATGGCAAAATATTCAAAGTTTTGCCATGCTTCATGAAGGCCTACCATTCTGAAGTGAGTTGTTAATGTAAATTCAACTTCTATGCAGACCTACATAAAGAACTGCTACATAAAGAACTGCTTCTTAGAATCACAGAATAGTGTAGAACATTTTAAATAATATGCAATAATTTTCCATTTTGGAAAAAAATAAATAAATGCTGACACATTAAAAGCATACTTAAATACACAGTGGGATTTGTGATAGAGTAAGGTATAAAACTCTGGTAGTCTCCCTCCCACAAATATATTTTTACAAGTGATAATGGTTTAGATGACTGATTTTAGTACTTAAGATATATAAGTTAGTATATATAGAAACACTTTGTGAAACGTATATATTGTTCTAATATGCAAATATAATCCCTCTAAAATATATTTCAATGGATCATTGACTATGAATCAATGACTGGAATTATTAAAATTAATAAATGCAATGCAACCCTTTTAAAATGTACTCAGCAAAAAAATTGATTAATAAAATATACAATGTCCATAATATTCATTTATATTTATTTAACTATATATGCATTATATTATTAATAACATTCTAAAGTTGTTTTTAACATAGATAATTAAAAGTGCTTTTACTCAAAGTTCTCAATAAAAAATCCCAAATGGCTATGCATTTAATACTAATTAATCCTTTTGAAAAAAGAAGTGTAAATAGTAATTCAAACATTTCTAAATTTTCAACAAAATTAATTTTTGAGATTTAATATATATTTAGATATTTTTAATATATTTTATAACATATAACAATTATAATAATATAGTTATAATGATAAGTGAAGGATTTGACTGAGGAAATATTACTAATTGTGACTACTAAGTGAACAATGTAGTTGATTTCATTTGCTAGTCCATATACGCACATCCTTTAAATGTGTTTTGTTTGGTCAGTTTTAGTCACAATGTCTATTTTATTTTATGTTCTAAAAGATGTGGCAGGCTTTGATAGAGGAGCAACTTGCTTATTCTTTTTTCAGGACGGCTTCCATGTGACTTTGGGTATAGAGACATCTCATCTCAGCCAGCAGAATAATGCAAAAAGAGAAAGAGAGGGAGCGAGAAAGACAGAGAGGGAGAACGTACGGGAAAAAATACATTTTTAAGAGGAGGTGAATATATATCAATGTGAATCGTTTTCTAAGAGTATCTCATTGAGCGTCACCTGAAATGCAGACATTTCTACTCTAATTTGTAGATGCCATGTGGTAGAATAAGTGCCGAATCTGGGATTAGAGGAGCTGCTCCAGAAATACCTATCATCTTGAGTCTAAACTTGGGCATCTCATGAATTACCCAATCTCAGATTATTAATATTAAAAATGCATATAAGTTTACTGCATTGTTTTCTACAGTCTTGTAATTATTATGTGAAATCCAGGATATGAAGTGCTTCATAAGATAAAATCTGGAGCTGTTTTTTACCATTATAAGTTTTATGAACATTAAAATTTATTTATCTTTCTATAGACCTATGTAAGACATTTGTGTATTCTTGATCACTGAAAACAAGAAGATCGTATATGAAAATGTTCTTACTAGAAATGTCTGGTTTGATGTTTGCAACATAAGATACATGGTATATTTAGATATATGAAATTCCTGAATTATGTGGTTGTTTTGGTTATTAAAGGAAATAAAAACATATATAAATTACATCAGCTAATGCCTTATATGCATTACTCAATAAAATGTTAAAATCACACTAAATATCAGCCCCAATAGAAAAGCAGTTTTTAGTGCTTCTGCCAGTACTATGAGACTATAATTCAACATTTTCTCTCTTTAATATATAAAGCACTTCTTCTTTAATCATTGTTTACTCTTCATTTAAGACACTGAATAAGAACTACACAAGTGTGATGAAATGTAGAAGAAAATTTAAAGATGCCTTCAGTACTTTTTGTTTTCTTTACCACTAACCAGAAAACAATACTGAGAGTAAGCTACCATATGTAATACTTTGGAATTTGTAGTCGCCCTTGTTCTCTAGGGCCAGAATTATTTGATGAGGTCTTGCGTTTCATGATTTGGTAGGAAAATTAATTCTCCTGAGCGTCCTCAAACTTACTTTTTTACCTGAAGTGTGAATTTAGATGGCTCTATGTTATGTTGCATCATAAAAAATTTAAGAATACCAGCTGGACCCAAAATCTGCTTAGAGTTTTTACTGAGTCTGTATTCTGCTGTTTACCAGATTATCACCACTTATAAATTCAGTTTATGCAAAACAGAAAGATCTTCAAATAAAAAGCAAAGAGATTTAATAGTTCCTACAATTTTCTCGACATTTGCATGAGAATCATACATGTTTTAGTGTTTAAGGAAATACGATTTTTGTTAAATAACATGCATTCTTAATAATAAAGTTAATCAGTTAATTTTTGAAATAAAAATATCTAGTACTTGTAGGGTTCATATATGCTTTAATATCTAAGAAAATAATGTGTTTTAAATGCAAACTGTATTTGAAATAATTAAATATAAAATGAGACTTGGATCAAAAAATGCTTTCAGTTGGTAAAAAGAAAAATTATTTCATTACTCTAATGTTCTTCCTATATAAAATTCTTATAACTGTGGGTGTTTTATTTACATTATATTTTAGTTTTTGCTATTTCTGTATAGTTACTACATATCTGCCTCCCTAATGATGGAATTTGCTGGGCCATATTCTTCCCTCACAATTAGACACAAACTTGGCAATTTAAGTACCTGCTGAGAAACCTCAGGATCATAGAATGTCATGCTCAACGGGACTTGTAAATTGACGCTGTTAGATGTTTTACTTGAATGAAAATATCCATTGTTTCAATCACATAAGAGCAGTGCAAACGAAACCTAGGTGCCTCTTATTAGGAGGGCTAGAATTCACCTTCTTATGTTCTCCTTTTTGTCCACCTTCTTACTCCCATCCTAAAGTGGTCTTAAATGCATCAATTCCAAGAACAAACACTCTGTGGTAGACCTGATTAGCTGAAGCTCAGAGATATAAAATAGATGTTCATAGTCACACAGATATTTAGTGACAACTTTGATTGGAATTCAGTTGCCTGGAGTCCAAATATATTATCCTTACTTCTTTATTGCCTAATGTTAGCTATCAATGCTTTATTGTTTATTTTCCGCATTATAAATATTAGTAATGTGCATTTTATTTATTTTTAAATTTTACTTTGAGTTCTGGGGTACATGTGCAGCACATGCAGGTTTGTTACATAGGTACGCATGTGTCATGGTGGTTTGCTGCAACCATCACCCCGTCATCTACATTAGCTCCTAATACTATCCCTCTCCTACCCCCCAGCCCTGCTATCCCCTCCTTTAGCCCCCACCCTCCAACACACCCTGGTATGTGATTCTCCCCTCCCTGTGTCCATGTGCTCTCACTGTTCAACACCCACTTATGAGTGAGAACATGCGGTGTTTGATTTTGTGTTCTTGTGTCAGTTTGCTGACAATGATGGTTTCCAGCTTCATCCATGTCCCTACAAAGAACACGAACTCATCGTTTTTGATGGCTGCATAGTATTCTATGCTATTCAATGCTTTATTCTTATAGAGAATATGTCACTTCTCAGCAGCACACTAGGCCCTATTTGAGGTTTCCTGATTTATGACTCTGTGTGGGGACACAGCGAGAAAGAAACAAAGTAGAAATGAAATGTACACTATATGGTAGAGTTGGAAAACATTTTCTAGACAATCCCAATTTGCTGCACAACCAGCATTAGTAATAAGTTAACAGATAGAAATGTCAGTGTACTTAAATGTCGACAAAATTGTCTCTTTCCTATTTGGGTAATACAGTTGCAATCTGTTTCCCGGAGTCATGCTATCCCTCTATTAATATGTTATCTATCTATTATCATATCATATTAATATTAATATGTTATCATATCTATTAATATGATAATAATATGTTATCCTTATAGCTATCCCTCTAGCTCCCAAACCATGTTTCCCAAACTAAAATATCTGTGCCAGACACGAAATTGTTTACTGCTATGTGTTTTATGATCTTCCTTGGTTACATAGCTACAGTATACCTTATTTTTTTTTCTTTTCAGAATGTTCATTGTTAAATAAAAAATGTTACATTCTAGTCTCTCTTAAAGTTAGACTTGGCCCTGAAACTTAGCTCTAGGCTAACAAAATACTAATGGTAGCTATTAGGTAGGACTTCTGGGAAGTCTGGCTAAAAACGTTGAGGCAAGCTGGGTCCTCTCCTCTTATGTCCTCTCTTCTACTTGCACTTTCTGTTTATCTTCCTAATATCACTTGTGTCTTTGTACAATCCATTCTCAACACAGCAGCATATTAACTTGTACAAGTGTAAAGCAAATGATCATCTCACTTCTCTGCTTAATCACGTTCAGTAATTCTCAGTCACACTTAGGTTAAGCTCCAAATTCCCTATCTTGGCAAATAAAACCCATGTGCTTTCCCACTCTGTAGCTCTCTGAACCCTTATTCATCTTTCATTGTCCTGGTTCACGAGGCTTTATAACTTTTTCAGATTTTCAAATGTGCCAAGATGCTTTCTACTCATTTTGCCCTGAATGATCTTCCCTTGATCTCCATGGCGGGCTCCCGCTTGTCAATGTCACCTCCTTAGAACTTTCCCTCTGTCCAATCTAAAGAAACCAGGCAATCACTCTTCTTTTGCACTACTTTTATTCTTTATGTAATGTTGTGTTCTCTACGGGGAATTGTATTTCATTATGTGTTTATTCACTGCAACTTGTCACAGGAGCAGAGATCTTAGCTATTCTGTTTTCTGTTGAATCTTAGACCATGGTGGGTGCTCAATAAGCATTTGTCAACAAGATGTATGCATAAACATCTGTGTGACTGGAAATGCCACTCATCCTTGTCTACCTGAAATATATAATTACTCATCTCTATCTCCTACCAATTCTATTAAAGTATAATTCTAACCTGGAGCCATATTCCATATCTGTTTTATTTTTTAGATGCCAGTTTTTTAGTGATCAATTGTTTTTCCCCTTGAGTCATGTCACAAAATCATTAGCAGCTGGTATAAGGCAAGAACATTCTGCTGTTTTATTTCAGTTCTTTTCAACCACACTTAATTCACACTACTATTTTCTTCACCTTCTTACATCCTTTCAGCCGTACTGGAATGTACTATACATTTATTTAATATACTAAAAAGAGTTTCTAAAAGAGTCAAGAATATTCTCTCTTTTTAAATTTAAAACATTTATTAAATATTTATTTATATATTTATATTTATTAAAATATAAATATATACATATATACATATTTATTTTTATTTATATATTTATATGTATAAAACATATAATACATATGTGTCATTAATAAAAATAATGTGATTTTTATATGTATGTTTAATTTACATAAATTCTATCATATTAAGTATCTTCTTATTTTCTATTTTTAATATTCAGAGCAATGCTCTGAGGTCTATCTGTATTACATTAAATAAATCCAATTAATTAGTTCACTGTACTACATAGTATTTAATTGTAGTCAAATACCACTTTGCACTTCACTTGTCTAGTGATAAAAACTAATTTGTGTTTAATTTTTTTAAGCCATCACATCTAAAATTTTATATCTCAATTTTTCATATGTAAGTCCTATACTGGCCAAATCATAAGGGAAAATGATGGATTTACAACATCAAAATTAAAGATTTATGCTCAATAAAGGACCCTATAATAATAATATGTTATTGGCTGGATAATAAACTGGAAAAAGATATTTGTAACATCCACAATCTATGAGGAAAGCAAAGGTGTAATACACAAGAAATTTAAGCACCCCATTAAAAAAACACACACAAATGGGCACAGGATTCATGAGTAGGCAGCTGTTTTGCTTTAGTTTTTGCTGGTATTTTCTACCTAACACACTGGTATTCCATTAGAAATGTCTTAAATATAACACACACTACACAGTATGCACACAAAGGCACATACACACACCACTCAGAAATAGCTAAGTAAATGCATGGAAAAATTAATGTACACATGAAATATGGCATTATCATATAGTTTCTTACATATACAGAAGTATATGTAAATCTAATCTCTTATATGTGATTAGAGATAAATCATCTGTAGCTCAACATAAATATTAAAATCAGATCTATGTCATAAAAAACTAAAATATAAAATCCTGGGCTAGAATACCACTCAATTCCACATGATATACACTTAAAAATATAAATTTTACACTTTGGGAAGCTGAGGCAGGCAGATCAACTGAGGTCAGGAGTTTGAGACCAGCCTGACCAACGTGGAGAAACCCTGTCTGTACTAAAAATACAAAATTAGCCAGGTGCGGTGGTGCATGCCTGTAATCCCAGCTACTCAGGAGGCTGAGGCAGGAAAATCACTTGAACCCGGGAGGCAGAAGTTGTGGTGAGCCGAGATCATGACATTGCACTCCAGCCTGGGAGATGAGCAAAACTTTGTCTCAAAAAAAATTATATAAATATATATATATGTTTTATTAAATAGAAAAAATAGCCTTAAAATTTTTGTTTTCATAAATTAAAAATTTCTGTTCATTTATTCACCTCCTTTATGATACATATGCTGTGCATGATGACTCTTTCTACATATGCATATGCTGTGCATGTCTTTTGTTGTACACAATTTTGCAATTCAAAAATATTTTGTTTATATTTGATCATTTTTTTTCTCTGTTATCTTTGCCTTGGTACTGTTAAAGTGTGCACATGGTTGACACACAAAATGACTTCCTATGTCTAACTGCCATGAGTTAAAATAGAACTAGTTTGCCAGAGTTGGGTGAACAAACGGTCATGTACTCCATGATCTCAGAAACTTGTTGTAAAAGTATCAGAGGACCGCCCTTTCTATAATCAAGCCAACCAGTTTCTGCTGTATTGCCCATCTCCCCCATCATTTAAAGAAACACTGACAGACTTCCGGTTTAGGGCTTGTAAATCAACCAATCAGAGCTTACCTAAATCAATCAGCATTTACCTGAAACAACCAATCAGAGCTCTTCAGAACCAAACAATCGGAGCTCACTGTATTGACCAAACAGGACCCATCTGTGTTGACCAATCACAACTAAGTAAGTTGGATTATTTCCATTGCATAAACAGACCTGATTGGGAACCTGTGTAAGAACTATTGCTTTAAAACCTAAACCCTCCCTTTGTTCCCTAAAATACACCTTCACTTCACTCTGAAGGATGCATCAGTTTGCAAACTGTTCACTGGAATAAAGTCTCTTTCTTTCAGATTGCTCTTCAGACAAATTTGCTTCACTGTATTCATCGTATTTTAATTTTATTACTTGATATTGCCTTGTATATCCTAATCCTGTAAACGACCCTCTTAGAACAGAATATCCCTTTGTGTTTTATTCCTGCCTCCTGACCTTGGTTCTTTGCATGCGTCACTGCCTGATGCTCTGGCACAGATGACACAACATTCTGTGGTACCTCCTGGCACTGGGAATAAGTCTGTAAGTGCCAGAGCTGATTGTGAGTTATTGGTCCTTCCCTCCCCTTCACAGCAATGTAGTTTGCTGTTAACAAAGCTAAGGAAGCAAGTATCGCACAGTGAGAGGGAAAGAAAAATAGCTTTATCTTCATCATGAAAATGCCAGTTTTTAAGGGAATGTGTTTATATAAACAAAGAGCTAAGACTTCTACAGGTAATAGAGCAGGCCGTTAATCTTGGGCTATATCTTTTGTGGTGGTAAAGAAAGTCAGTTTGTTTCAAAGTTATTAAGTTCGTTTTTCTACAAACCTTCAAAAACAAGACTGCAGATAAACTTCATAGCATTTTTTGAGGAAAATATATCACATCTTTAAAAAGGAATCTGGATTCTCAGGTCAGCAGTAAAGCAAAGAAAATTACCTCTGAAGCAAGACCCAAGCGGAGGTCACTGGCAATTCTCCTCTATATTTTTCCTAAAATTAAACTACAAATACTATAAATAATCGGTCATGAAACTTGAAGGAAATATTGCTTACCTAATATGGTGACCCCTGAAGTGACTTTCTAGATCAAAGTGGCCCTTTATTCTCAGAAATAGGACACAAACAGCATGCTTGTGTTCAAGGGGAAAAAATAAGGTACTCTGGTGTCAAATTGAACCAACTAAAATGAATTTAGTGGTGAATTAAAACTGTTTCCTTAAAGCAGAGTCAGGTCTTCCTAGCTAACTGGTTTCTCTGCATACTGAAACTTTAGTATTAATTTTTAAAATTTATGTTTGCTTATTTTTAAAATAGGTATTAATATTCATAGCACAAAATTAAAAGTCTACAAAAAGGTATTAGAGAAAATAAATCTTCTTTCCATTCCTTCCCCAAGCCATGTAGTTCCCTTCCCAGAGGCAACTTTGGATACCAGCTTTTGTGTATCCTTTCAGAGAGATGCTACCTCATGTGTCAGAATAGGGGTACATGGCAGCATAACCTCAGCACTGTACAATCCAGGGACATCATTTCTATGCATTATGATGGAAATGATGCTTCCAAAGTGGTGAATTGAGGAGCTCTTTCATCAACAGAAATACATTACTCACATTGCAGTATAAACTATACCCTGTTCTGCATTCCTTTTTCCCTCCGCTTACAGTATTTCACAGTAATAGATACAAAGTACACTTTGTAGGAACTTCGTGGTGCTCCAGTTTATAGATATACTATAACGTATTTAACTCATATTTACTTGTATATTCCTGTGGTGCGTATAATGTTTTGAGATATGTATACATTGTGGAATGTCTAAATGAGGTTAGTTAACGTACGCATTACCTTACATACTTTTCTTTTTGTATTCTAAGTTGAGACCACAAAATCTACTCTCTTAGCAATCAAGTCCACAATACACTTTTTCTAAGTGCAGTCACCGTGATATACAACAGATCTCTTGAACTTATTCCTCCTGCCTGACCGAAATTTTGTATCCTTTGACCATGTATTCCAATCTTCACTCCCCACAGCTTCTGGTAACCGCTATTCTGCTTTAATCAGCTTTGAAGAAGGGGTTAGATTTTTATATTTAAAGCAATGCTGCTATCAATATCTTAAGCATGATTATTTTACATACACTGGTATATCTGTAGCACAAATTCCAAGAATTGGAATTTCTGTCTCAAAGAGTACACGCATTTTTGATACTGAAAGTTATTATCAAAGTGTTTTAATAGAGCTTACCCATTTACAGTCCTACCACCCAACAGTAGGAGATTTTATTTTTCTCCTCATTCTGATAGGCAAGAAAGTGTATTTCAATAAGGTTTTAAGTAAAAATTATAAACCAACACATCCAGGAAATTCAGTAATCCCTAAAGGCTAGAAAAATAAAGATATACCTATATGTATATAAAGAATTACACTTTATAACTTTACAATTTACAAAATTGTACCAAAAATTGTTAATTATATAATTTAAATATATGCAATTAATTATACATAATATATCTCCAAAAGATGTTATATGAAAAAAAGAATATTCTGTAAAATGTGACCATTTTATAGAATAAGTGTGGCATTTTATGTAAGAGAACTCATGCTGTTTGGCTGGTCTAGAACGGCCTTGTCTCTCTCTCATCTTTTAGCTAGCTCCCTGGGCATGTTTGCATTTTTGAAGAAGCGAGAGTAACAACAGAACAAGACCTTTTCAGGTTCCTGCTTCCTCATTTCTACCGTTCTACGACTTAAAGGCAAATGGATGGGAGAGAGCACCCCACTCCCGATGGGGAGAGTGAAGAAAACAGTGACCAATACAAACTACCCACTTATTTTGAGGCTGACATTAGAGTCCAAGTGTTGCAACCATAATATGAAATGGGAGAATACGTTTATGCAAGAATCTAATATTTAATTCATATTAAGTCAAAATTATGGTGACATGATATGTAGTTATAAACAGTACACAAATTACAATTGTTCATGGAACTAAAAATTAAAAAAAATAATTATCCACTCTAAATAAACAACAAAATTTCAATTTGTATTTTTTCTCTTAGATTTAAAAAAAATCAAATGTTTAAGACTTTATGTCCTTTTCTGTAAAACATCTGCCGATTTCTTTTGGACAATTGTTTATTAAGATTCTTTATCTTTCCCTCACTGAGTTACTTTGCAAACACATTTACCTAATTTATTATACAGGAGTAAGAGACTTTTCTCTAGGAGTTTCAAGTATTTTATTTTTCATTGTATTATTTTAATTTTGACATCGTAGGGTTGTCTTCTGAAATGTTTTAATCTTTTGAAGTCTTATTTTAGAGCTTTTGATGGGTTTTGAATTTGGGTAATATGCAGAGAAGTATTGTAAAGTTGAGAAAATAAAGAAAATATCTCAATTTTTCCAAACATTTTTGAGTTTATTTTCTTCATTCTGACTTTTTAAGTAAGATCTGTTGTAAGTATCCAGCTTTGCTATGTTTTGTATTTCTAGTTGTCCCTGAATTTTATAGAATTATGTATATTTTCCTGACATTAATGCCATGATTTTAAATATACATTATTTTTAATACATTTGAGACTGATTTCAGACTTTGTTTTTTATTGATATTTTTCAGTATTCCTGTGCCATATAAAAATATTATCATGAATTGGTAGTTTAGTATATGATGACGCCCTTGTTACTACCACTTTCTTTTCAGAAAGGTCTTTTTTCTCCTGTTTTTTAAATTTTTTCACATGGATTTTGTAATTAACTTTCGTCCCTACTTCCCCAATTCAATTGTTTTGTTGTTGTTGTTGTTGTTTTATTGAGATGGAGTCTTGTTTTGTCACCTAGGCAGTAGTGCAGTGGCATGATCTCGGCTCACTGCAACCTGCACCTTCCATGTTTAAGATATTCTGCATCAGCCGCCCAGGTGGCTGGACTACAGGCATGCAGCACCACATCCTGCTAATTGTTGTATTTTTAGTAGAGATGGAGTTTCACCATGTTGGCCAGGCTGGTCTTGAACTCCTGACCTCAAGTGATCTGCCAGCCTTGGCCTCCCAAAGTTCTAGGATTACGGGTGTGAACGCGTGAGTCACTACACCCAGCCTCAATTGTTTATATCAGACATACGATAACTCGTAGAACAACACAGCAGAAGAGAAATCATCATGATGTTAATGCTTTCTATTCAGATGTTCTACATGCCCCAGCAGCATTTCATACAAATCCTTATGTACACCATCCACATTTCTTATGAAGTTTATTTCTGATTATATTTGCTACCTTAGTATTTTTATTATCCAGAGATTACTGCATCACATTTTGTGTGCAAGACCCTGGTCTAGGCATCATTTGAGATTTGTAATTAGAAGGTAGTCCTCTGATAGCCAAGGCTTCTGCTCTCTTCAGTGTACCACACAACATCGCCATTTCCATGCTAAGAAAAGCAAATATAATTATTTCCATATTGACGGTTTTTAAGAAGTAACAATTAAGTCATTTTTTAAAGTTAGTCATATTAATGGAGCCCCATTAAATAGTCTTCTTCCCTAGTAAGCATAACTCTAGAAACAATTAGTTAAAAATAAATTTCCTAGTGCAAAGAGACAAGCAGAGGGAGAAACTTTAACTGGTAAAATAAAAGAGAGAATTATAAATAGAAAGGAAAAACACCAAAAAAAGTAGGAAAAGGATAACTATCCAGTGAAATTTTGCCTTTTCTGAATGAGGGCAGAAAAAAAAGTAGAATCAGAACGTACAGTTTTTCCTCTATTCTATACACAAAAAAATCATATAATTATAATACTTAATCACTCCAGCTCAAATCCAGGAAGCAAGGTATGTATATATATACCTTTCTAAAAAAAATGCAATTTAGGTTCAGTAAAGCATATGGATCACTTAATGATGTGCTGAGTACATATACTGCAAATTTTAAAAAATTATTTTAATTTGATAGTTTAGAGAACTGAGAATCAGGTGATTGACTAATAAATCTGAGGACATCATACGAAGGCTCTCTCAACTACAACTGCTACACCTAGATTTTGCTACTGTATTCTAATCTTGATTTACCATATATTTGTACATCTATTTATCTCTATTTGTTAATTTATTTTGTTTTTTTTTGCATGTATATCAGTACATGTTATGTAAAATACTTCATTGTGCATACCTCTATTAGAAATCAATGTTTGCACATGCCTCTTTCTCTTAAACATATGATGAAATAACTAGATAGTTTGATGAACAGAATCTTAACCTCAAATCAAATATGAAACATCACCATCACCCCAGGAAGCTACCTCATTTTCCTTTGCAGTCAGTCCTTACTCCTAGAGGCAACCACCATCTGATTCTTCTCTACCATGTATTAGCTTTGCCTGTTCTAGAATTTCAAGTGAGTGAAAGCATACACGATACAGTCTGTTCCATAGAGCTTTTTCAATCAGTGTAAGACTTTCCAAGATTCATGCATGTCCTGTGGATTTCCACAGATTGATCTTCCTTCATGTTGAATGTTATTTATTATTTTTAGTGTGTGTGTAACATATGTGTGTGTGTGTGTGTGTATGTATATATATATATATCACCATTTATTAATTCTTCTGTAGGTGAACACCTGGAATGTTTCTAGTTTTTATTATAATTGGAACTGCTGTGAACAATTTTGCAAACTTTGTGAACATAAAAGTTTGCATTTTTCTTGATAAGTATCTATGATTAGAATTGATTGTGCGGCTGCTCACTGCTTGTGAAAGAAGCCAAAGTAACAAGAACAAGGTGTGATAAAAAGAGTGAATTTTTAAATCTGTTGCCAGCAAAGGGTAATATGACTGGAATCCTTTCCAAAAATTGCCACTTTCCAATTTCTGGAGAGGGGCAGGGCTTCAAGGAGAAGGGCTTGGAATACTGGAGAGGCAATGGGGCGAGAAGTTGCTGGCAATGTGTCTTGTTCCTGTGGCTTGTCTTGAATTATTGTTCTGTCTGGTGAAAGGACTGCACCATCTTGGTCCCAACCAGGCTACAAATGAACTGCTGTAAATTTTGCAGCCGATCTCCAGTCAGAGGGGAACTCTGGCTTTGCAGTAATCTTCTACCGGGGAGACAATTCTGCAGGTGTCTGGTTCATGTCAGGATTTGGCCCCTGAAGTTTCTAAGGAAATATATGACCAGATAAGCAAGCATAGTGTGAGCCTAAGAAGCATCCAGGTAAACAAAGGCACGGAAGCATAAGGCGGGAAAAGGAATGGAGTGAAGTTCTAAAACACCTAGGGAGGCTGTATTTTGAGAAGAAATACATGTGTAGTTTGTCTCAAAGCAGCATCCTGAGACTGGGGAGAAAGGAGGAAAGACAAAGTGTTAAGAAGAGTCTGGAAGCTAAGCTGCTGTGTTACAGTTGGTCCTAGTGTAGTCATAAAAGATGACACCATGTGACATTGCCATCCACAGTGGATCAGAGAAAACCCAAAGTAGTACATTCTAGAGGAACACTTACAACTGCCCCCTTACGTGTATGTTTTCCAAGTCCACGTGCCCAAACCCATTCTTGGTGTTCAGTTTGTTACTCCCACGTGAGCCTATGTCCTAAGGCCGTCAGGCCCCCAGACAGAAAACTACTGCTCGGTTCTTCTTCCCCACTGCTTCTCAGTGGGTTGCAGTTTTGTTCCCCAGGGGACGTTTAACAAGGCCTGAGAAAAACTGGGACTGTCATAACTTGGGACAAAGTGCTACCAGCATGTGGGGCGTGGAGCCCGTGGATACTGCTAACCATCCTGCCATGCACACAACAGCCTCCGAAATGTGAATAGGGCAGTCCGAAAAATCCCACTGTTAGGGTGAAGATTATTGTCCTAGATTTGTCTTACATGCCCTTTTCTCAGAAGAATGACAGTAGAAACATTGACTGCATCAGGAGGTCGTCCTCTCCCCACCACATATGCCATCATACATGAGGAAACCAGGTTTTCCTTTCATCCTTTGGTCCCCGGGGAACTAATCACTTCAGAAACAGTTCAACATCTGTACATTGGGGGTTCTGAATGAACACCAATAAGTGCATTGAGTTCTTTTTTAATGTTTTCAATAATGAAATAAAGAATGTGCCTTTGAACTCGTTGTAGCTCATTTTGTTTCAGCTCTTCATGTACTGGAAACAATTGCTGATAACAGAACACGCTTTTCCCGCAATTCAGTTTTCAAAGTGAAAGAACTGGGTAAAACAATAGGACGATACTAACAAAACTAAGATAACAGTACTGAAGTTTTAAATTTGTATTATTTACTCCATTAAAATAGGGACTGCATATATTTTTCCCCAAATAAACTAAATCTTGCTTATAATCCTTTATATAGACCAGTCAAGTAGTTTTTATCAGAGAAAAGAAATGAGTGCATTCCAAGATGAGTTTTGGTATCCTTGCTCTTTCAAGACT
Source organism: Plecturocebus donacophilus (assembly GCA_004027715.1). Taxonomy (NCBI): domain Eukaryota; kingdom Metazoa; phylum Chordata; class Mammalia; order Primates; family Pitheciidae; genus Plecturocebus; species Plecturocebus donacophilus. The sequence goes on from PVKP010002780.1 coordinate 62,817, forward strand.
TCAAACTGCCTGATAATATGTGCTAATACCTGATCCAATTCAATTTTGTCCATCTATCTTTGCTTGGTGGGAAGGGTGCTTTGACTAGAAAAGAGGTGTGCCAGCCGTACGGGGCTGTCAAACAGACATTCTGATTCTCCATGGTTGATACTCTAGGAAAACAAATAGGCTATCTATGCAAAAGGAATTTGCAACTAAGAGGCTAGACGCTGAATTCTTTCTATCAGAGAAATTGATAAGGCATGTAACAGCCTGATGCCCTCTCCTTTAAGCTGAAACTCTCTGTCTTTCTAGTTTACTTAAAAATCAACCATTTAGGCAGTCAGGTTCTGCTAAATACTCTGTTAAGAGTGGAAGATAGAAATTTTAGGGGCTGTACATCTAAAATCTCTTCTCAGTTACTAATTTTGACTTCTGGAGTTTGTGAAAATGACTTCACAAAACTAATTGCAGCCTTCTCTGTAGCTCTGCCATTTTACTTCCAGTTTGATAACTTCATTCCAGCTGTTTATCTCGATTTGTTTGTTTATTTGATAGTCTACTTTGGAATTTCAAACCCTAGTGCATGAGCTGTTTTCACTTAACCACAACTAAGCTGTAAAGTCACTAGCAACTTTCTTCTAAATTGCTCTTTTTATTTTAAGATCAAGCTTCTTTTACTGCATGGTTTCCTGATGTTACTTTACAACAGTATTGATTATGCATAAGGCAAATATAGATAAATGTATCATTGTTGATTGTTGATCTCATAAGAGTAAGAAGTAATATTTTTACTTAGTTTAGGTACTGTCAATTTTATATTTGATCCAGTTTTTAACTTGCTAGGTCTTTCTTTGTTTTATTATGATTTACAATCAATTAAGAAATATTGACATGAGAATTGAGAATGAGTGTGAAAATAAGTACAGCTATTTCCACTTAAAGTGGTTTTTCTAAAATTTTGCATTAGAAAACAATTTGATATTACTCATTGCATGTTGCTAGCATCGTTGGAGGAAGGCTACTTGGTTAACAATTCTGTCAGCCCACTTGTAATATAATCTGACAAAAGAGTAAAAATTAAAAGAAGTTTTTACAGTAGATTGCCTTTTACAAAACAAAGGGCAATACTTTCCACAGGAAGGATGATAACCTAAGACACCAAATATTTGTAGCAACAGGTAACTAACACGAGACTTTTCTCCCTGGAGGAAAATAAATTCCTGACCAGGCAGAATAGTAATGAACTTCAAATAGAAGACTCAAGGGAGTCTAAAATTAACTGCATGTAATTTTCACACCTGAACTCAATCTTACCAATTAATTAGTACATCACAGAAGACCTTTAACAAAGGATATTAACAAAGGAATCTAAACAAGAAATAATGAATATTTATTTGTAGTCTCTAATACCAATCATTGTAATCTAAAATTGCACTCAAAATAAATAAAATATATTTAATGTTAAATTATTAGTAATTCACTATGTGGCAACATGAAGTAAAGGTACAATGTATGTTTAGTACATTATTTCTATCCAGGATAGCATATTCATAAAAGAAAAAATAACCATTTCAAAAAAACACATCATAATAATTGTTAATAACAATCATTGATTGTTTACTTCACACCTGACGCTCTTCTAAATGCTTCACCTGTATTTATATTCATTTTTCACAAGAACCCTGGTAGGTAAGAATAATTTCTACATAAAATTTACAAATTAGAACACTGGAAATCACAGACATGGAATTTTGACAAATTCTGATAATTGGGTTTTCTTATTTACACAGTGAACAATTTTATTTGGAAAATTTATAATTTCCAATATAAAATGGCATTATTTAGATCATGTTGTTTTTCTGTTATTTGTTTTTGCAAATGATTACTTGTAAAGTGTTTATTTTAAATAATTAAATTATAAATGAATAATTATTCTAATAAGAGATTGATGAATTCAAACAATTTTGAAAATAGTCTGTTGTGAAATGATGGATTCTGGGATTTTAGTCCAACTATGAACCAAATGCTGCTCATTGCACCAATTAAGTAATTTCTCATTCCTCACTCCCCCTTCTACCTTTCCATGTCTCCAGTGTCTATTATTCAACACTCTATGGCTATGTGTACATGCTATTGAGCTCCCACTAAGTGAGGACATAAAATATTTGGCTTTATGTTTCTGAGTTGTTTCACTTAATAATCTCCAGTTTCATTCATGTTGGTACAAAAAATACAATTTTATTCTTTTCTATGGCTGAATAGTATTCTATTACATTATTTGGGGTGTGTGTGTGTGTGTGTGTGTGTGTATACATATATATTTATTTATTTATATTATATATATATATATTATTCCATATATATACTCACACGTGTGTGTGTGTATGTATATGTATATGCTGTGTTAAGTTGATTCGATATGTTTACTCTTGTGATTAGTGCTGCAATAAACATATAAGTGCCCAGATATCTTTTTTAAATAATCATTTATTTTCCTTCAGACAAATACTCAGTGGTGGAATTGCTGGACTGAATTGTGGATATGTTTTTAATTCTTTGAGAAATCTCCATTTTTTTAATAGATGTTGTACTAATTTAAATTCCTATAATAAGTTTATAAGTGTTCCCTTTTCTCTGCTTTGTCACTAACACTTGTTATTTTTGACTCTTTAATATTAATTTGTCATTCTGACTGGTATAGGATAGTATCTCATTGTGACTGTAGTTTGCATTTCCCTGATGGGTAATGAAATTAAACATTTTGGGATGTGCATGTTGGCATATGTATGTCTCTTTGAAAACTGTCTATTCATACTCTTCCACACTTTTTAATGAGATTGTTTTTGTTGTTGTTGAGTTGTTTTGAGTCCATATAAATTACAGTTATCAGTCCTCTATTGAATGCATAGCTTGACAATATTTTTTCCCGTGTTGCAGGTTGTCTCTTCACTTTCCTGGTTATATCTTTTGCTGTGCAGAAACTTTTCAGTTCAATGAAGTTCCATTTGTCTATTTTGTTGTAGTTGCTTGTGCTTTTGAGGTCTTAGTCATAAATGCTTTGCTTAGATCAGTGCCCAGAAGAGTGTTCGCTAAGTTTTCTTTCAGGATTTTTATAGTTTCAAGTCTAACATTTACATCTTTAATCCATTTTCCATTGATTTTTGTACATGGTGAGAGTCAGGGGTATAGTTTTATTCTTCTGGATATTGCAATTCCATTTTTTTCCAGCATCATTTATTGAAAATCATGTCCTTTATCCAGTGTATATTTTTGTTGACTTTGTCAAAGATCAGTTGGCTGTAAATATGTGGATTTATCTCCGAGTTCTTTATTCTGCTCTATTGATTTATGTGACTATTTTTATACCAGTACCATGCTGTTTTGTTTACTATAGCTTTGTAGTATAATTGGAGGCAAAGTGAAGTGATGCCTCCAGTTTTTTTGTTTGTTTGGTTTGTTGTCTTTTTTTTTTTAATTAGATTGCTCTGGCTTTTTGGGCACTTGTTTTTTGTTCCATATGAACTGTAGAATTTTTTTCTTTCTATGTCCGTGAAGCACAGCATTGGTAGTTTGATAAGAATTACATTGATTCTGAAGATTGTTTTGGGTAGTATGGTCAATTTAATGATATTGATTCTTCCAATCCATAAGCAAGGAATGTTTTCCTATTTGTTTGTGTCATCTACAATTTGTTTCATCCAGACTTTCTGGTTTCCTTGTAGAGATCCTTTACATCCTTGGTTAATATACCCCTTGTTATATTATATATTTGTAGCTATTGTAAATGGAATTGGCTTCTTGTTTTGGTTCTCTGTATGATTGCTATTGATATATAGAAATGATACTGATTTTGTATGCTACTGATGCTGATTTTGTGTCCTGAAACTATTACATTTGTTTATGAAATTTATGAATTTTGGGAAGGAGACTTTAGGATTTTTTAGTTATATAATAATACCATCAGGAAACAGATATAACTTAACTTCCTCTTTTCTGATTTGGATGCTTTTCATTTATTTTCCTTGTTCAATTGCTCTGTTTAGGATTTTTAGTACTATTTTGAAGAGGAGTAGAGAAAGTGGGCATCCTTGTCCTGTTTCATTTCTTGGAGGAAAGGTTTGCAATTTCTCCCCATTCGGTATGTTGTTGCCTGTGGGCTTGTCATATGTGTCTTTTATTATTTGAGTTTTGTTCCTTCTATGCCTAGCTTGCTATGAGCTCTTATCATGAAGGGCTACTGAAATTTATTAAATCTTATTTTTTTTGCATCTATTGAAATTATACATATTTTCCTTAATTCTGTTTATGTGAAGAATTACATTTATTGCTTTGTGTATGCTGAACAATTCTTACCTTCTTGTAATAAAAACTGCTTGATTGTGGTGTATTATCTTTTTGATGTGCTGTTAGATTTTGTTTGCTAGTATTTTATTGAAGATTTCTGCCTCTGTGTTCATCAGGGATATTTGTCTGTGGATTATTTTTTTGCTGTGTCCTTGTCTGTGTTTGGTATCTGAGTGAAAATGGCTTCACAGAATGAGTTAAGGGAGGATTCCCTCTTTCTCATTTTTGGACACTTTCAGGAAGATTGGTACCAGTTCTTTGTACATCTGGTAGTATTTGGCAGTGAATCTGTCTGGTCGTGGGCTTTTTGTTGTTGTTCTGGTTGGGTGATTTGTTTTTTTTTTGTTTTGTTTTGTTTTGTTTTTATTTGTTTGTTTTTGTTCTTTTATTACTGATTCAATCTCGCTTTTGTTATATTAGTCTGTTCAGGATTTTTATAGTGTCCTACTTCAACCTCAGGAAATGCCATGCTTCTAGGAATTTAATCATTTTCTCTAGGTTTTCTAGTATATGAGCAAATACTTGTTTATTGTAGTCTTTGATATGATGATGTTTTGTATGTCTGTTGTGTCAGTTGTAATGTTTCCTTTTTCATTTCTATGTTTATTTTGATCTTTCTTTTTTTATTGATTAGTCTAGCTAGTGGTCTCTGACTTTTGTTTAAATTTGCAAAGATTCAAATTTTCATTTTGTTGATTTTTTGGATTGTTTTTGGTCTCAATTTTATTTAGTTCTGCTGTGATGTTTGTTATTTCTTTTCTATTGCTAAATTTGAGTTGGGTTTGTTTTTTGTTTTTCAAGTTCCTTCAGGTGCAATATATTGCTAATTTCTGATTTTTCTAGTTTTATGATGTGATCATTTAATGCTATTAACTTCCCTCTGAGCACTACTTTTTATTGTATTTCACCAGTTTTGGTATGATTTTCATTTTTGTTCTTTTCAAAAAATGTTTAAATTTCTGTTTTAATATTTTCATTGACACAGTGATCGTTCAAGGGCATGCTATTTAGTTTTTTTGTATTTGTATAGGTTCTAACATTCCTTTTGGCATTGATTTCTAGCTTTGTTTCACTATGGTCTGAGAAGGTACTTGATATGATTTCAACTTTTAAAAATTTGTTAAGACTTGTTTTGTGGACTAACATGTGGTCTATCTTGGAGAATGCTCTATTTGCTGGTGACAAAATGTATATTCTGTGGTTGTTGGGCAGAATATTTTGTAAATACCTGTCAGGTTTATTTGGTCTACAGTCTAATTTAAATCCAAAGTTTGTTATTTTTCTCTCTAAATAATCTATCTCATGCTTTGAATAGGGTTTTTAAGTCCCCTACTATTACTATATTGCTATCTCTTTATTTAGGTGTAACATTTGTTTTATGAATCTGGGTCATCTGATATTAGGTATATATATACTTAAGAGTGTTATATTCTTTTACTGAATTGACCCCTTTGTCACTATAGAATGACTTTTTTTTAAAATTGTTGTTGATTTAAAATCTGTTTTATCTAATATAACTATAGCCACTCCTGCTTGCTATCAGTCTGCATTTGTATGGAATATCTTTTTTCATCCCTTACCTTCAGTTTGTAAGTGTCTTTAGTAGGAAGGTCTGTTTGTTCAAAGCTGCATATAGTTAGTTCATGTTTTTAATCCATTCCATCTATCAATATATTTTTAGTTGATTAATTTATTTATGCTCAAGGATAATCTTGATACGTGAGGTTTGTTTCTGTCATAATGTTAATTTTTATCTAGTCTTATAGAATCTTTTTGTTTTTGAGATTTGGTAGAGTTCTGTCATGCTATCAGTTGATTTCTTTTATTCTCATTTATGTAATTGTTTTATAAGACCTATTTGTTTTGCACTTTTGTGTGGTTTTATGATGGCAAATGTTGGCATTTTGTTTCCGTGTTAGAACTCTTTTGATTATCTTGTAAGCACAGTCTAGTAATGATAAATTTTCTAAGTGTTCTCCTTGGGACTTTCTTTCTCCTTCATTTTATGAAGCTTATTATAATAAGAATAAGCTTATGATAAGATAATAATTCCCTGCTGACCATGAATTTATGATAAAATAAATTATACATCTCAGATATTATAATAAGATAAATTAATGGTTAGCAGGGTTTTTTCTTTAAGTACTTTGGAGATAATATTTTGAACTCTCTAGCTTGTAAGGTTTTTATTTCAAAGTTCATTGTAAATCTGATGGAGAGTTTTTTAAATTTTAATTTTTGTAATAGGTGGATAGATGCTTTTCTCTTGGTGATATTCAGATTTTTTTAAAATCTTGATTTTACACAGTCTGGTGAACATATATTATGGTGAAGTCTTTCTTTCACTATATTTATCTAGGGTTTTTTTGGGGGGGCTCTTGTATCTTGGTGCCATATGTCTTGCTAGACTGGGGAAGTTATCATCAAATATCTTCTTAAATAGATTTTGTAAACCTTTTGCTTTTTCTTCTCCCTCAGGAATATCAATAATTTGTAATTACCATCGGTTTATATAGTTCTGTACATCTTGAAGGCTATTTTCTTTATTTATTTTTTTCTTTATTTTTGTCTGATTTAAATAATTAAAAAGATTTGTTTTCAAGTTTTGAGATTCTCTCTTCTACTTGATCTAGTCTATTGTGAAAGCTTTCAACTATAATTTGTAATTCCTTCAATACATTTTTTATTTCTGAAAGTTCTGTTTGCTTTCTTTTCAATACCTATCTTCTCAGTAAATTCCCATTTATATTCTGAATTGGTTTTTCCATTTCTATGTATTGACTTTCAGATTTCTTTTGCA
>PVKP010002780.1:70042-118171 GCA_004027715.1 Plecturocebus donacophilus
TTCTTATCAGTTAATATAATGTTAATAATTTATATTGTATGTTTCTTTCAGGGTTTTAATTCTCTTTTCAGATCTTACGCAGCTCACTTTGCAAAGATGAGCTACTGATTCAATATTCTCCTATCATTTTAAAAAGTGAATATTTTATGCAAAAACCAAGATAAATACCAATATAACAAACCCTTGTATCAATCATAGAGTTTAATAACCAAAACCAGGTAGATATAACTGAAGCTTCTTTTGTTTATACTTAATTGATCTCAGTTCCCCCAACCAATGATTCCAGAGATAACTACTATTCTAAATTTAGTGTCTATAATTCCTACTATGTCTTAATTTAAAACATATGTTTAAACATAAAGAATATGTGGCATTTAAAAATATATATACAGGGTATTATTTTGCATGCTTACAAATGCCACTTAAATGGAAATCTAATGTGTATGTTTTTTTACCCCTGACATTGGTTGGAGGTGGGTGCTCTATTACCCAGGCTGAAGTTCAGTGGCATGCTCTCCTCTCACTGCAACCTTCACCTTCAGAGTTCAAGCAGCTCTCCTGCCTCCGCCTCCTGAGTAGCTGGGATTGCAGGCATGTATCACCATGACAACTAATTTTTATATTTTTAGTAGAGACGGAGTTTCACCATGTTGACCAGGCTGGTCTTGAACTCCTGACTTCAGGTGACCCAACTGCCTCAGCCTCCCAATGTGCTGGGATTACAGGCATGAGCCACTGCACCCAGTCACTTTTCATTTTGTATTTGATATTTATATTTTATATTTCACTTTGTATTTGGTGATTATATTTATATTTTAATGTACTGTTATTCTCTTCAGAGCTTCTTTCATGTAGGTAGTATATCTGATTGCATATGCAGGTATTTCATATTCCAAGAATACCTGTGTTTTGACAAACATTAATGTGAATTAAATAAAACTCCTATTAGTTCAGGATTTGTACATCAATCTTTGCTCCATTTCTTCTTATGCAACAACCTCCATGGTAGCCCCCAGGCTACTTTGTCTGTTATTTCATTTATTCATTCACCAAACATATGGGGAGAAACTTAGGAAGATGGGTCAAAGAGAAATAAAAGATAATAACAATAAAATACTTAGCTGGATGAAGTGGCACATGCCTGTGGTTTCAGCTACACAGGAGGCTTATGCAGGAGGATCTTCAGCCCATGAGGTCAAGGATGCAGTGAGCTGTGATCATGCCACTGCACTCCAGCCTGAATGACAGTGAGACCTTGTCTAAAAAAAAGAAAACCCTAATATGACTTTCATTCACTATTTCTCCAGATACTTGTTTGCTTGGTACAAGGTAACTAGAGCTTGGGACACTCTATGGAATGATAGTAAAAAAATAACGGGTCATCTGCATGGGTGGGAAGTTTGAGAGGAAATTACTGAATATCACCTTAGAACATAGACACTCCAACAAGTTTTTGCAAGTTTATTCTTTTCAAACACAATCTTTAAGGCTTGAAATAACTGATTTTTTTTACTTAAAAAAATAAATCTACTTCCAAAAATAGGTTGAAAATGTTCAATTACACTTCATAATTTAACTTTTATTGTGAAGGTTTTTTATGAGGAACAAATAAATTTTCTAAGCTAGAATATAATGAAGGAGAAAAGAAAGCTGAAGACCAGACTAATCCAACCACAATATTTTATTTGAATATTTAGTTAAATCAGACCTATTTTGTAGTTTCAAATATTGTATTACTACCTATAAAAACATTTCTGTTCATGTAGCAATTTGATACTTATAACTAGAGTATGATGATAAGCTCATAGCATCTAGGTCATTATTATTTTCAATTTTTTTTGCTTATATTCAAAGGCATTTTATAATCACAAGAAAAGGCTTTGCAACAAATGCAAATGATTTTAAATTACTCTTATAAGTTGGACCCTCAAACTCTGGTTCTTAATTTTCTAACTGTGGGTCTCCCTCCATGGTCTTATCTTTTTAAAAAAATTGTCAACTCACAAAACAGAATTAGCGAAATTTAAATGAAATTTTGTATTATGCATAATTTTATATAACAACTTTCACTTGCAGTTTGGCTTCTTTGAAATCTTTAAAAGTAATTATAGAAGTGTTAATTTAAGATTATTTAGATCATCTATCAAAAAAGGAAGTAAATAATTTATAGGTTGTTTTTATCTATAAATATTATGCAGCCTAGGGAAAGATATATTTGCAATTAAAGAGAATGTAAATATCTTTCAAACGTCAGTGAATCTAAGTTATTCATAAGAACATAACGTATTTGAATTTAAATGGATTTAATTTACTTGTCTTATTGTTAATATAATTAAAACATAAAATGAAATTCTTTTGTTGAAAATAATGAATCATTTCTACTTATATAATTTTACGTTAAGATTATATATGACAATATTCAGTGTGAACTGTGCATACAAGATGTTCAGTAAGTGGCTACTGACTAAAATACAGTGCAACAAATTTATCTGGATTATAGGAAACCAATTAAATTATAAAAATAAAATATTTTAAAATGAATTCAGAACCTAAGGATCCCTCCTGACTGGTTCTGTTTCAAATTCTGGCAATTTGAACAGATGGTACAACAGCACCAATCAATAGAGGTAGGTATTTCTAATTCAGTTTTTAAACCATACACATAGAGCAGAAAGCAGAATATACTAAAAAGGCCCTCCTGGAGAGCCTCAGTTATACAAATGACTTACTTTAAAATGCACTGCTCTCTTCAAGGGACTTTTGTCATGTGTACATATCACTTACCATACTGTTTTCTTTCATGTGTCTACTTCTCCAATTGATTTATCCTCTTGAAGACCTTCTGAGTCCATCAATAAATAATCTTTGTTTCTCTATAAACCAGCTGTGTCTGACCAAAAAAATTGCTAGCAGAACTAAACTGAAGCACACCATAGCAAGCAAGGCTACTATAGCGGTAGATGTCCTCACAGTTTTCAAGAAAAGATGATTCCGAAGAAAGCAGATGAGGGGAACATATCAGAAAGAGAAAGTCCAGGAAAACTTTGTAAATCTCATAATGAAGTCAGGAATTTGAAGTAATGGAGCAATACTAAGGTACGGAAAACATTGTTTGAGTTTATAACTTTCTCATATTTGTTATTTCTATTCTTTATATGTTTCCCTGGAATGATTGAGGAAAAAACAAATAACAAAAACCTAAGAGCCAAATATGACTTGTGCCCATTTGTAAAGAAAGCAAATATGTATGGGACAGAGCTAGCATATTTAACATTAGACATTATCAAATTGTGTGCCACAGAAGGCCCTAAGTGGCATCTGAGAAGCCACTGAAGCCCAAAGATGCTCAGTCCTAAGTTTCTCATCCAACCTGCTTTAAGTTTTATTTACTGAACATCAGAGTTAGATTTCATTTGAATAAAGCATTCCCTTTGTTCCAATTTTGAAATCCACTATGCTTAATGAAAGCAAGTAATTTTGTTTACTTAAAAAATAATTTGCTTAATATGTTTTTTTCTTGTCGTTTGTTCTCCACCAGGATTCATTATTATGCATACATAAACACAAATATATGTGTGTGTATGTAAAGGTCATTTGACATTCTTTCTGTTGAGTTTAAGAAAAGAATTGCAAATACATCATGGTATTATTGTGATACAAAATCTCAATTTTCTTAAAGCAAATTACATCTGCAATCCCAAGTGTATTGTTTAATTATATCCTGTAAGAATATTTTCTTCAGATTTTTCATATACTGAAATAATAAGAAGCTCATTTCAGTTGTACCAAATCATCTAGTAATTTCAAATGCAACTATCTTCATTCATGAACAGCTGTGGGGGATTTAATCAAGGAACATAAATAATTAGATTATGTAGATCTATGTAGATTTTTCTTATAAAAAACGATTTTCCTCTCATGGTAAATTGCTACATTTGACCCAAGGAAACAATAAGAATCAAATAGTGCATCTTTATCGGTATCCTCAGAAGAAGGTGGAATCAGCTTTGAAAAACGTTTGCATGTCACTGAGAATCTGCCAGAGTGATGAACAAATGTTTCCACTCTAAACAGTGTTAAATATATCTATGCAAATAATGTAGAGCCTAATGTAATTAATTGAAAATTTCAGTAGGAGATAATGCCACTCTACCTAATATACTGAATATATTAATGCAAATACTGTTTTTTCTTCAGCTTCCTATTGAAAAGTAAAATACAAAGTCCTTTAAGAAACATTGTGTCAAAGAAAAGACGAGAGAGAGATCAGTATGTAATTTTTTTCTATGTAAAATTTTTCCAAATTGGTTTTAATATTCAGTGATTATACCAAAATTTAATTGTAATTTATCAGCTTTCTGTGAATAATAGGATTCTTATTAAGATTATTGGCTTGTCATATCATTTTAAAGCCCTGCCAAATTACACAAATAGATTTATTCTTCATCAGATACAGGACATTCTTTTAGTAGTCATTTAAAGAGTTTTGAAAATCTGCATTAAATGAAGTTGAAATATATTAGTTAACACTCTACTAGCTATGACTTACAGGTTATCTCCACATAAGACAACTTACTTTAACAAATCTTTTGTAGTAGCCTCAGGACATATAATGTGTAGAATGAAAACAATATAAGTTCATGAATATTTAATTAGTTTATACAATAGATAGAAAATCTGCTCTATCTAGAGAACTAGAAATCTGTGTGAATGCAGTGAATGGATCATCCATGACAAAAGAAATATGCTACATGATAGTAGATGAACTCCTACAAGTTGCTTAATAGTGTTCTCCCCAAAGGGTTTATACTTTGTCAAGACTATCTGTTGTTCCATACCACCTGTCAATATCTCAAAATAAATAGATGGCATCCACAATTGCTGATGATATATTAACAGATAAGGAAATTAGAATATCATAAAGTATTTCTATTTTTTCTTATTTTCAACTAAAACTTGAAGATTTTCCAGATTATATAATCAGCCATTTATCTTCATTTGTTCTTTAAAGGTCAGAATAACAAAAAAGGGAATTAGTGACAATATAACACACCGTGTAAGAAATAATTGGTAATATCACATAATTTGCATATATGCTTATTTGTGTTTATTTACATATGATCATATAAGTATATATTCTTATTTGTCTTCATGAACAAATAAGAATAGAACTCTTATCATTTAATTGACTTTAAAATATGTTATTAATACTCTCCAGAAATAGAAACATGGTAAACTCACGCAGCTGAATGTAAAAATCTTTCTGATTTCCAGATGCACAGAGAAACTGCCTGTGTATAGGCACAGCTTCAATGCTACAATTTGTCATGAGTCAATAGTAAACATGGAAACTTTGTTTTTTATTGTATGTTCAGTTATTAAGTACCCATTCTCATTGCTGGTAGAAATAAAATCGTTGAGTGATTTGATCTCAAAGTAGAAAAATATAGAAACAAACAAAGACTAATAAGCCAGGTTTTCCATGGTCTTTCCCCTAAAATAAAATAGATATCCGTAATAAACAGATCTTACTAGATGTTTAGACCATAAAACCAAATATTCAGTCTTTGCTGCCACCAGTGGAAAGTAATACATCAGTTGTAAATGAACCAAAATCCAAAGAAAACACATATAATAGAGAAAAAAAATAAGGAAACAAAGAGCCATCAATATTCTGTTTCATGTTGGATGAGAAGCCGTAAAAGATGTCAGTTGGCTTAACCAGCTGGTGAGATACAGCACTCCGGAGGTACAGTACATCTAGGCTTTTCAAGTGAATCTACATGCATCTTGGTGGGACCTCCAAACTATTAAAAGGTACATTTCCTTGAAAAAGAAAATCATATCCCATATACATATAAAAATAGTGCATCTCGATTTTATTTAGCTCGATAATTAATTTGGGAAACTGGAAAGTACTTACCATTCAGTTAAAATGAAAATGCAAAGAATAGACATTTTGTTATAGATTAGGAATGGATACAAAACTATCTTGTCACAGGTGGATTGTCTCTTCATATTTATAAGCAAAAATAATGTTTGCATTGTTTTCAGTTATCTACAAAGTATAGAGGTTAAAACAAAAACCTCAAAAGGGTAAGTACTGCAGAGCTTTTGTAGAATCAGAAGATTCGGAAGGACACACTAAGGAATGGAGTTTTTCAGTGAAGGACAGAATTTTACTTGCATGGGGAACTCTTCCTTTGGAAAAGTCTCAGTTCTGGTTTTCAGGGCACTAGTGCTGGAAGCTGACATCCATTCTCCAGGATACAGAGCTGCCCCACCTTGTGCTCAGCATCCAAAGACATTCTCGAAGATTATATCCCTTCCCCTGTGCTTCTAGCCACTGACTGAGGTACAACTTTAACTCAGACAGATTACTGCAAATTCCATGTGGTTACATTGTGGTTACATGAAAGGTACATTGCCATTGCTTGTTTGGGGCTTTTGTGACCGTGCAACTGTCCATAACATTAAATTTCTTAGAAATAAGTAACAGAAATTGAGATTAATTTCATCACACTAAGTACTTTGGCATAATTTGGTCCTTGGGTCACCTTGGTGGGGAACAATCCAATCCATCAATCCACATACCTGGCTTCATCTCCTTCTTGCTCACCAAACATCCTTGTGTAAACAGAGCACAAAGTTGAGTACAGTCACGCCCCATATAATGGCATGACTGTGGTCTCGTAAGATTATAATGGAGCTGAAAAATCCCTTTTACCTAGTTATGTCAAAGCCGTTGTAACATCCTATTGCAATTATTGGATGTTTTTAAATAAATATAGTATAGCCTAAGCGTACATTGCTTATAAAGTCAACACTGGTGAAGAATAATATCCTAGGTCTTAATATTTACTTACCACTCACTGACTCACCCAGAACAACTTCCAGACCTGCAAGTTTTGTTCATGGTAAATACCTGATACAGGTGAACAATTTTTTTATAGTGAATTTTTGCTGTACCTCCTTTATCTTTAGATATGTTTAGATACAGAAATACCACTGTTATAAAATTGCCTGCAGTATTCAATACAGTAACAAGCTGTACAGGTTTGCAGCCTAGAAGCGATGGGATATCCCATATAGCCTAGGTGTGTCATAGGCTATACCACATAGGTAAATGTAAGTACACTGTGTTATGTTCAGGCAACAATAAAATAAACCAGAGGCATTTCTCAGAATGTGTCCCCTTCATTACACAATGCATGACTGTACTTGCAGCCCATTATTGGATTAGAACCCTAGTCTATTAAAGAATGAATAAATTAGATACCGTAAGACTGTTAAATGGTTTGTTCAGGGCAAAAACTGCAACTAGAACTCAAATTTTCTTTGTTCATTGATAGTCCATATACTCTAATAAGTAGTGGATTAGACATCAGAAAAAATAATTAATTCTCATCCTTTAAAAAAACAGTTACATGAGAAAGACAGACAATAAACAGTATGTAAAATAAAAGATTAATGTAACGTACCACAGATGTCTAGTGCAAGTTTGATTACATCTTTCTCAAATTATTACATATGAGGATATTGACCTGTGAGAAACTGAGCAAAAATTTCAAGTCATTAGTCTACTAAGCAACAGAGCGGAAACCTAGAACACATGCTATGATTCTGATTCTCTAGTTTACGTTTACTTTCTGATCTTGATCCCAGTATTTTAATAACTTAAACTCATAAAAATCTATTCCAATTATATTTTAAACATGCAAGCCAAAAATGAGCTAATTTGTACTTACCAAATTGTATCACTTACTGAAAATGACATTCTTAAATGAATGTATTTTTTTAATAAATCGATCTCATTGCAACAGAATGACTTATGGAAAACACTAGTATTATGATTCCGAATTGTACTATTGTTGTATCACATACAGCACAGTGAACCTGAGAACTGGAAACTAATCACTGTACCTTCTTAATGACTCACTTTGAGTCTATTTAAAACCAGTATTTATAGAAATGTAATTTTTAATGTCTATGTGTCCTTGCAATTTCCATAATTTCGTAGTAAAATTTTCTAATGCAGCATACTGGGCATTATTTATAGTGTCTCATGTTTTCAGTTAATAAGGTTGTCATAAATTCAGAATAAAATGCATTTAAAAGCCTGATTGTTATTACAATAATAAGACTTAAGAATTATATGAGAAAAGATGTAAGGGGGGATAATTTGTGTTAGAAACCAAACTTTAGCAGACTTTGCTTTACTCATGTTCCCTGGATTTCCTAAGGTAACCGAGGGAGCGTACTGAGCTCCCCGTTCTGAAGAGGTTCTTAGCCTCGCTGACCCTGAAGAATGGGGAAAGGCACTCAGGAGGCGCAGTGAGTTTGCGGTTCAAATAAATATCGTGGACCCAAAGAGTTTTGTGGAAAAGCGACATATTAGACAGACAGAGAGAAGAGAGAAAGAGAGCTCCCATTCCGTCAAGGGAGGGAGCCCTGAGAAGGAATCCATAGGTAGAAGCAGCTGGAGCTTTACCCTTGAGTTATTCCCGCCCCATTCATGTTCTCGTCCAATGAGAGGAGGTCTTTCAAACCCCTGACGTGATTGATCTTTGACTCTGATACTGGATTGGCTGCTTGGTTCACACCCTGAGTTCCAGAGCCCTCCTCCCAGAGCTTTCAGCGGGGTGATTTTTCGGGCAAAGGAGCCTCATCTGGCTTTCTCTACCTAGCCCGTGAGGGGAAACCCGGACGCGGAACTTGACATGTGAGTTCCCGGATGGAGGCGTGGCGCTGAAAACTCCTGCCTTTGAGATCACGCCCCTGGGGGACCCGGGAAGAGAAGTCCCTCACTAACAGCCACAGCAAAAGGAAAATTAACAAAATGGACATGCTATTATCAGTTTTAATTAGCTCAATCATTTTTCAGAGTAGACATTTTTAAGTTTTCACTAAACTCAAAGATTAATATTTTGTGTTAATTTGTAAGTTTAATCACAGTTTAAGACATCTTCATTCATTCTTCAGTTATTGAATTTTTATATAATTTCTGTTAACTTGTGAGAACATACTCTTTTATGGCTTTATAAAAACATTTTCCTATAATTGCACATTAATGTGTATTCTTGTTTATAACCTAGTTTAGTAGAATTAGAAATTTTATTTAATGCAATAAAAGAATTGATGGTTAGTATGACCAACTGGCAATTTTAGTCATATGTTTCTAGAGAGCCATGCAAACATGTCTCAAGGTTCAATAGTGGCATTTCTGTTAATGCCCTGATGTAAAGATATTTGTTCTCATAGAAAACTATTACTGATTTATAAATGTTTACTTCATCATTGTCTAATAACAGTCATAGGACCAAAATCAAAAGTGGCCCTTTTATTGAGTCTTTGCTGTTATCCCATTGGGTAGTTTACCAGTTCTTTCACTAAACGAACATTCTTGCTGCTGTAGGTGCTTCTACTGTTGATTTCTCAGCTTTACCTGACAGTCGTCACTGGGCAATTGGCACACCTTTCCTGGTGGTGCCTGCCAGTTATGCCCCGCCCCGATTCCTGATGGTTTGTGTTCAGTGATTTCCTGGGGCAGTGACTGACTCCCTGCAAGGGGTTAAAATTGCCCTTCCCTTATATGAAGGTAGGAAAGACACTGGAGCTCCCTGTGAGATCAGAGTAAAGCCAGACCTCACCGTAAACCACATTTTTAAGGAGCTGCTTCTCCTGTATTCTGCTTCCCTCCTCGCTGTTTTTCCTGGTAGTACTCCTTCAATAAATCTTAACAAACAACTCCTGTTTTCCATTCTGAAGATACTAATGTTCTGAAAGATTTGAATATCTTTCTCTGCTCCATTTTGTTTCATTATGGTGTGCCTTTCATACATCAGAAAAAATTATCCCTTTTTTTTTAAAAAAAAAAAAAAGCAATTTGCTGATTATAATCCTGTTAGAATGAGAATGTCATAAATGTTCTTACCACAGTTTATAACGATTGGTGAATTCTGTTCCCTGCTTACTTCTCCATACCAAATATCCCACTACATTTTTAAGTTGCAACATCTTATCTGCAGGTTTTATCTTATTTTCGAAAAATAAAAAAAGAGGCAAAGTCTTGGGAGAAGAGTTCGCTAAGCATAATACAAATGACCCAAGGTAAGAATAAACTTATTTTTCTTTACTTCCTTCTCACCATTAAGATTTCTCTTCAAATGTCACAATTTTCAAGTGAGTGCCCTTGAACATGGTATACAGCTTATTCGTTTTATACCATTTAAAGTAATGGCAAAATGGCAATTTTTGCACCAACCTGATATTTTCATATACCTAGTAATAATCTGTCATGTGTTGACATAGAAGAAATACAATTCAATTGCTATATTCATAGACCATATAAAGAATGTTAAATGACAATCCATAAAAGATATATATTTTTGTCATTATAGTCAATAATAACATTTTCCCCACAATTACAGTGATAACGTCTATCAGTATCTCTCTCATTTGTTTAGTTTTTAAGTATAGAATACAGATACTATCATTAGTTTTTAATATTCTCATACTTGATCAAAAATATTTTTATAAGAAGGTCTAATTACATTCTTTACTTTTTACAAATACAGTAATTATAATAACGAATCATTATAATACCATTTATTTTATTATTATTTCTTAATAAAATTACTTTTTCCTTTAAAATTTATTTTTCTGACCTTCTGGTTCAAGTTGATAAATTGATTCCTGCACATTCAACCATAATCACTACAATATTCTTAGTGAAATAATAAAGGACAAATGAATACTTGAATAAATATATCGTACACTCAAGAGAAATTGAAGGACACCTACTTTGGGGATCCGTTTATGTAATTATCTCTTTAGGTTTAGGTAATTCTTTCTTACTGTCTTTTAGTTTCAGGGCTGGTAATGACTCCAGGATTTTACCATCCTTGGATACTCCACCATCCTTTGTGGTTTTTCCTAAATCCTGGATTCACTTTCATAAAGAATCTCTTTTTTTTTTCTTTTTTTTTTTGAGTTGGAGTTTCGCTCCTGTTGCTCAGGCTGGAGTGCAATGGTGTGACCTCGACTCACTGCAACCTCTACCTCTTGGGTTCAAGCGATTCTCCTGCCTCAGCCTTCCAAGTAGCTAGGATTATAGACACATGCCACCATGCCTGGCTAACTTTTGCATATTTAGTAGAGACAGGGTTTCACCATGTTGATCAGTCTGGTCTTGAACTCAGGACCTCAGGTGAAACTCCTGCTTTGGACTCCCAAACTGCTAGGATTACAGGCATGAGCCACCATGCCAGCCCATAAGGAATCTCTTTCTTAATCTCCCTTAAAATAATCTCATTTGAATGTGCCCTCTGTTTCCTGCCAGGACCCTGACTGTTGTATTATGACACTGATACAGGTTTAATATTCCTTATCCGAGATACTTGGGACCAGAAGCATTTCAGATTTTGGATTTATTTATTTGTTTATATTTGCATGTACCTAATATGCTGTCTTAGGGATAGAACCCAAATCTAAACATGAAATTAATTTATTTTTCATATACACTTTATACACATTTTCACTGCAGTCCATTTTTCCCAACAGCTTAACTGGGAAAATGATCTGTGCTAAAAATAAACATAAATGCTTTTCTTTCTACTTTTCTTATAACTATTACCCATAGAGATTTCTGCAGGCCTTTGTGACATTTTCAATAGTGTCTTTATATCATTAGGCATAGAATAAGCAGAAAAACTCAGTATAGTAGTTGGCCCCATCGGAGGCATTGTGCGGACCTTGCTGTGGGTGTGCTCAGCCTGCAGATATGCCATTTTATTATCCTTTGTGAGTGTGCTTGCTTGAAGAAATATGGGCATACACAGAACAGATACATGAGAACTGAAGGGGGTTGGGAAGGTCGTTTTTCCCTTGGGGACACTGAATGAGATGTGTTGCCTTCTGACTACAACCTATTATATCTCACCAGGTGTATAATTTTTCACTTGTGACATCATATCAGCACTTAAAAAGTTTCACATTTTGGAGTATTTTAGGTTTTGAATTTTTGGATTAGGTCTGTTCAACATACACTTCTAAAAATTATTATCATTTCCATTAAGATAAGAAAATTAACACCATGTATAAGTTCTAAATTGTACTTCATATGAAAATTCCCTTTATCTCACATATCATAATAAAATGAATTCCACATAGAAAAGTCTTATTATAATAAAAGCAAAATCATACTTTTTATCTTAATGAGATGTATTTAGCTGATGAGAATCTGTTGTCCTTTAAAATTAGAAGAGGTATCTTTTCTTAAAATAATCCTTTTTGAAATTAATTCTTCTTAAGCTTATGTCACTTTGTATAACCTTGTTTACATTTGTTCAACCAAATACTCTAATTTCAGACAATTTAACAGCATTATTTTCATATATTATGCTTGCTTTAAACTGACTTAATCAGTGACTTTGAAACTCTGTATTTGTTGTCAAATCTATTGTTTAAAAAAGTTTTTAGTCATGTGCAATAAGAAGAAAATTTGGTAAAATATTATTCAGTTGCTTTCTCTTCAATAATTTAAAAAATGATTACATATTAAATTAAATGATTTTATGATAATGTGAATTAAATATTGATATGAATCAGAGATGGCATAAGTGCTTTGATTTTTATTTTAGGGTAATATCAGTTCTTGCTATAGGCAACATTTTTGT
Organism: Plecturocebus donacophilus; assembly: GCA_004027715.1. Classification (NCBI taxonomy): domain Eukaryota; kingdom Metazoa; phylum Chordata; class Mammalia; order Primates; family Pitheciidae; genus Plecturocebus; species Plecturocebus donacophilus. The sequence goes on from PVKP010002780.1 coordinate 82,720, forward strand.
TACTATTTATTTTAAACAACTAATGTTGCAATACTCAATATATTATCATAATGAAACATCAGTATTCCCTAAGCCCATTGGAAGACACTAATATTTATAGCAACTAAATGTAACTCTCTAATGACAGGGTCTATGGGCTCTTCACCATTGAATTCATCATACGTATCAAAATAATGGAACATAGTATGTGATAAGCATATAAAGTATTGAGAAACAAGACAAGATTTCTGTCTTCTATGGGTTTATAATCAAGAGACCATTATATTATGTTCTAATCATTGTATTATAATATATAATCATTGTATTATAATATATAAGAACATGTCAAGTCTGATGCTTTTAGTTGCATGTAACATAATATCATCTTTTTTAACTCTTAATTATGACAAGACTACTCGTGGTTGGAATATTTTACCATTCTAGTACCAAGCCTGACATATAAAGGACTGAGAATATTAATATCTTATCAACTCTGGAATCATTCTCAGTCAAAATCTTGATGATCAAGTTTAAATAACTGGATTTTTGTAATTGGGTTTTGATATGACATCAAGTACAACTATTGTTAATCAAAAGAAGATTAATAACAAGTTCAGTGAGAACACTGGTTCTTTACAATTCTCAACTCTGTTATCTTCATGTTTTTGTTTTTAATCTCATGTTTGTCTTCTTAGGCTTTCAAGATATTCATAGCTTCTGCCAGCATCATGCTCACATACAAGTATTGCCAAAAGAAAGAAGTTGCAGAGTTCCTGCTTATAAACTATGCATCTAATTTTACTGGGGATCGCCACTTTTTCCATAAGCTCTCATATCATCTTCTCTTCAAGTCATATTGTCTAGGAACAGATTACATCCATGAAGTGCAGCTCCATGATATACTAGGAAAATATTTAAACTTTCATGAAATCAATAACTAACACATACCTATTTCTGGCCAATATGAAATAAGCGAGAGGGATCATGTGAAAAGAAGAAGAAGAAGTCTAAAGATTATTTGACAATTTGTACTGTTTGCTATGAAACCCAAAGAAAGATTCAGTTCACAAATAGAAAGATTTAAATACATTGCAGCAGTGTACTGGAGATTAAAATCTTATTCTGGAGATTATTTTTTGCTGTTTTTAATCTTGAAAATTAGACAAACAAAATTTACAGAATAGTATTTTCACTTATGGTAAAGAGTGTAATAGAGAACAGATTTAACCTAACACTTTAAAAAATCCCAGTAACAATGACAATTAACAAATGGACAAAATATATAAATATATGGTCATTCAAGACGTTGAGGATCAGGTATCCAAGGACAGTGATTACCGAGTGATGGACAACAAACAGGATAAGTTCTACAGCTTACTGCCCAGAGGAAATTTCTAGGTTGTAATGAAGAAAAAGAGAACATCAGCAAAGTCTAACATTTCCTGAGAGTTGTGGAGGTGAAGCTTGGAATGTGGAAAACCAAGGTGGCTAGAACGTACAGGCTGATTAGTGAAGTGGAAAGACATGCACAGAGAATTTAGCAGAGCTGTATAGAGTTACATTTTGAATACTCTGGTGAATGCTAACAAATTTGTACATGTGTAGAAATAACCCATAGCCAAATAAGTAATTACTCCAGAAGGATTAGAGAGAAGAATATCTAGAGTCTTACATGACTCGAACATTTCCAACCACTACACTTGATATTTTATAATTCAAGTGACATTAGTAGGAATACCAAAAGCACCCTTGCTTCAGCAATCAGAGAAAAAACAATCTTTATTATGGAACAAAGATGCTCTGATATCACATAACAAAGCTTAAAAACAATATTTGAAAGGATCAATCCATTTAAAATATCTTAAACACATCCAAGAACTTAAATAAAATAAATTTAAAACCTACAAATGATAGAATCAGTAGACAATGGCATAAGAACAGTTTTTTTAGTGTTTTTAAATATTTTTATTAAATTGTTACACCTTTTTGAAAAAGTTGGTCTAAAAAGTAATTTTTTGAACTATTAAATAATAGAGCTAACTTCAATTACACAAAACAATTTTCTTTTGATTGAGTCTATATTGAATAGCCTTGTGGATAAGGACGAGGTTTTTGTTTGTTTGTTTTTTAATTGTATTTTAGGTTCTGGGGTACTTGTGCAGATCATGCAGGATTGTTGCATAGGTACATTCGTGGTGCGGTGGTTTGCTATCTCCACACAGCCATCTCCCCATACTATCTCTCCCCAGCCTCCTTATCCCCTTCCATCCCTCCCCTAGTCCCCCCAACACACCCCAGTGTGTAGTGCTCCCCTCCCTGTGTCCATGTGTTCTCACTGTTCAACACTCATCTATGAGTGAGAACATGTGATGTTTGATTTTCTATTCTTGTGTCAGTTTGCTGAGAATGACGGTTTCCAGCTTCATCCATGTCCCTACAAAGGACACAAACTCATCATTTTTTATGGCTGCATAGTATTCCATGGTGTATATGTGCCACATTTTCCCTGTCTAGTCTATCATCAATGGGCATTTGGGTTGGTTCCAAGTCTTTGCTATGGTAAACTGTGCCACGATGAACATACATGTGCCTGTGTCTTTATAATAGAATGATTTATAATCTTTTGGGTATATATCCGGTAATGGGATTGCTGGGTCAAATGGAATTTCTATTTCTAGATCCTTGAGGAGTCGCCACACTGTCTTCCACAATGGTTGAACTAAGAACAGTTTTTATGCCTATCCAGTATGTTTAAGAAGATGAATAAAAAATTGAATATGTTAAGTAAAACCACTAGCATACAAAGAAACCAAATTATGATATCTGAAATGAAAAAAACTATGATATCTGAAATGAAAAAAATACGAGGGTATGGAAACTATAGAAATCAATGTAAAGACTCTTTTTTAAGTAATTAAATTTCATTATAAGATAGTAAATGTTAAAAAGCATATACTAACCATATTTTATAGTGTTAATAACTGATGTAGGGATAAAAACCTGTAAGGTAACACTAGTACAAAGGCTGGGAGGGAGAAGTATAAGTATTTTGGTGTGTAGTTGTTATACTATATTGAAGAAATATAATATTGTTTAAGTATTATTAACATTTTATGTGTAATTATATTTTAACGGTAGATTGTGATAAGTTAATTATGTATACTTTAAAGCAAGCACTAAAAATGTAAAGAATTATAGCTTGTAAGCCCATAAATGTGATAAAATGGAATCATAAAATTTACCCAATTATCCTTAAAAAAATGGATGAAAAAGAAACAAGAAACAGATAAGAAAATAGAAAACCAATAACAAAATGGTATGTTTAAATAGTGATTCAACTGTTTGTCACCTACAAAAAGAGAACTCACTTTTAATACAAAAATAACAGTATATTAAATGTAAAATGACAGAATATAAAATATGCATACACTAATTAAAAGAACTGGAGTACTTATATTAATATTAGATAAAAGAGTGTTACTATGATTTTTAAACTATGTCATTTTATAATGATAAAGAGGTTCATACACCAGTAAGCTAGAATTCTAAACACATATGTACTCAATATCAGAGATTCAAAATACTTGATGCAAAAACTGATAACCTGTAAAGAGAAAAAGGAAAATTCAAAATTTGAGTTTCAGATTTTAAAACCATTTTCTCAATATTTTATAAACCTAGCACATAGAAAATTAGTGACCATATAGAATATCTAAACAATTCTATTAATCAACTTTACCTAATGAACATTTGTAGCACACTTTACCCAACAACAGAAGAATAGAAAATCTTTTTAAGTTTACATAAATAGACCATATTCTGTGCCATAAATGTCTCAGTGCATTTTTAAAGATTCAAGCAATCAAAGTATCTGACCACAATGTAATTAAATTTGAAATCAATAATGAAAAAGTAACTGGAAAATGTCAAAATAGATGAGACTAGCTGCTTCTACATGATTAATAGGTCAATGAAGATATAGAAGTATAATTTCAAATAATTTGGAACCAAATGAAAATTAAAACACACCATATCAAAATTTGTAAGATGTAGCTACATGAAAGGAGGTACTTAGAGAAAAATCTATAGCCATAATATCTATACTAAAAAATGAAAGATCTCAAGTAAAGGCCTCAGATTCTTCAAGAAATTAGAGAAAGGAAAAGAGACACAAATGTTCAGTGTTATGAATGAGAAGACATCTCTAAGGTATAAAAAGGATAAAAGATTGTGAAGTTTATGTCAGTACATTGAAAACTTAGTGAAATGAACACATTACTTGAAATATGTGTGGATCCTACTAAAAATTTCTTTTGGTTTTTATACTTCAATGATTGCTTTAGATATAAATGCAGGTGATGACAAAGCCAAATTACCTATGAACTGAAAATACTGCTTTAAGAGCCTTTTGTTGCTCCTAACTTTAAGCTTTGCTTTTTAGAAATTGTGGATTTACCACAAAAAAAAGATTTACAGCTAGTGGAGAGTTTCCACATGTGTACCTTCCCCTGCAAACAGTTTTTCCTGTTTGTATTAGTTTATATTAGTTTTGTACTTCTCTCACAATTAATGAACTAATTGATAAATTGTCATTAAAGTCTATAGTTTAAGGTTCAGTCTTTGTGTTGTACCATTCTATGGGTTTTCACAAGTGTTGTGTATCCATAATTAGAGTCTTCTTTGAAATCACTTCATTATTCTTAATATACCTGTGCTTCGTCTACTGATTCCTGGTAACCCATAAACATTTTAATGCATCTGTAATTTTGGTTTTCATAATATCACACATTTGGAATCATGGAGTGTGCAGACTTTTCAGACTAGCTTCTTCGACCTATGCATTTAAGGTTTCTCCACATCTTTCCATGGGTTCATGACTCATCTCTTTTTCAATCACTGAAAAATATTTGGTCTTATGGAAGTATCAATTTGTTTATCTATTCAGCTATTAAAGCTATTTGGTTGCTTTCAGTTTAGGGGAAGAGTATTTATGAATAGATCTGCTATAAATAATTATGTGCAGGTTTTTGCATGAAGATACACTTTCAATTTAATTGAATTGGTATAATACGCCTATCTTTATTGAGCTTTTTAAGAAACTGTCAAACTGTCTTCCAAATTACCTGAACCATTTTCCATTCCCATTAGTGATGAATAAGATTTCCTTTACTCCACGCCCTTGCCAGCATTTGACATCAGCAGTTTTGCCATTCCAATAGGTGTGCTGTGGTCTTTTAATGGTGTTTCAACTTGCAATGTCTTAGTAATATATGTTACTGTAATTTTTTCATATACTTATTTGCACTAAATTGCCTTTGATCCTTTTCTAAGATCAGTAAATTATTTCTGAGTGTTTTTCTGAGTTCTATTCTTTTCTATGGATATTTATTTTTTATAATAAAACTGTCTTGATTACTGTAGCTTTACAGTAATTCTTGAAGTAAGATAGTGTCAGTTTTCTGACTTTCTTTTTCAGTATTATGTTGTTTATTGTAGATCTTTCACTTTCCATAGAAAGTATAATATCAGTTTGCCAATATGCACAAGATAATTTGATGGCATTTTGGGTTTGATTTTGTTGCATTTATAGTTGAGTCTATGCTGTGAAGAACTGACAAAAATATTGATTTTTCCTGTCCATGAACATAGAATGTTTAGATTTTTTGAAATTTATTTGATCAGAATTCTATAGTTTTCCACATAAAGATCTTATGCAAGTTTTGTTGAATTTATGCATAAATATTTTATATTATTGGAGCTCAAATAAATAATATTGTGTTTTTCATTTCACATTTGAAATATTCGTTGCTGCTATGTAGTGAAGTACTTGTCTTTTGTATATTAACCTATTATCCTGAGTTCTTCTATTATTGCTTGATAGAAGTTTATTTTTGTTCTTTGAAATTTTCTACATAGACTGTCATGTCATCTGTGAAGAAGATACCTTTATTTATTTCTCACCAGTACATATATCCTTTTATTTTCCTGTTTTATCACATTACTACTTCCACTATGATAGTTTACATAAATCATAAGAAAAAAATATTCTTACCTTGTCTCTGATATTAGGCTTTTACAAAAGATGTTCTATATCAAATTAAGGAATTTCTTCTTTATTCTTAGTTTGCTGAGAGTTGTTATCAGGAATGACAATTGGGTTTTGTCACATTGTTTTTCTGCCTAAGTTGCTATAAATTTGTGACTTCAGTAATACATTATATTAATTAATTTGCAAATGTTAGACCAGCCTTGTACACTTGTAATAAATCTCTCTTTGTTGTGGCGTATAGTTTTAAATATACTTTTCAATTCAAATTGCTAATATTCTGTTAAGGATTTTGTCATATACATTTCTGAAAGGTGTTGATCCATATCATTTTCCTCTCTCTTTTTGTAATGTCTTCTTCTTAAACAGCATTATTGAGGTAAAATTGATAGTCAAAATGTGCACATGCTACATTATATGATTTGATGAGTGTGGATACATACAGACATGAGAACCACACCGTAATTAATAGTCATATTTATCACCTCCACACATTTCCCTGTTGTGCCCTCCTTTTGGTGATAGGAACACTTCAAATGACATCTATTTTCAACAAATTGTTAAGCACACAGTACAGTATTGTTAACTATAGACCCAATACTGTAGATAAGTTCTTTAGAACTTGTTCATCTTGCACAATTGAAACTTTACATCAATTGAACAGCAACTCTCCATTTCCTTTTCTGCTTCTTGTAAGGTATTTATCTGCCTTTCTGAGGATAATATTTGCTTCATTAAATTAATTGTGATGTGTTCCCTCCAATTCTATAGTCTAGAAGAGACTATAAAGAATTTTTACCATTTCTTTCTTTATTGTTTGGTAGAAGTTAGCATTGAAAGCATTGGGGCTATTGCTTTTTGTTTAGAAAGTTATTAATAATTGATTCAATTTCTTTGGTAGGTGTAAGCTTATACAGATTATGTATTCTTTCTTGATTTAGTTATGGTAGTTTGTGTCTTTTAAGAAACTGATCTATTGCATCTAGGTTATCAAAATGGTAGACATGGCATTGTCCACAATAATTTATTAGTTTATTGTCCATAGAATAAGTATTCTTATACTTTAATTCTATTATTAGTAATATGCATTTTCTCTTCTTTCTCTTGGACTTTCTAAAACAAATCAATGTATTTATATTGTCTTAAGTTTAGATTTAATTATTTCTTCTTCTAGCTTCCTAAAGTGAAAGTTTAGATTATTGATGTTAAGTCTTTCTTTTTTTTATAATATATGCATTTAGTGCTACAGATTTCTCTTTATTTACTGCTTTTACTGTAGCCTATACATTTTGAGATAGTATGATTTCATTTTTCATTTAGTTCAGAATATATCACAATTTCTCTTTAGATTTCATCTTTTATCCCATATCATCTAGAAGCATTTTTTCAATGTTTTGAAATTTTTCAAATATCTGTGCATATTTATTACAAAAAATATTTACAAAAAATTAGCCAAGCATGGTGGCACGTGCCTGTAATCCCAGCTACTCAGGAGGCTGAGGCAGGGGAATCCCTTGAACCTGGGAGGCGGAGGTTGCAGTGAGCTGAGATTGCACCACTGCACTCCAGCCTGGAGACAGAGTAAGACTCCATCTGCAAAAAAAAAAAAGTGGTTTTCTTGTAGAAGCCATGCAGTTGGATTTTTGTTTTTTAACCAAACTGACAGTCTCTGGTTTTTAATTTATTATTAAGACCATCCATATTTAAAGTGTCAAATAATACTGTACCTCTTCAGACTAACTGCAGGTACCTTGCGATAGAATTTTATGAATTCCTCCCTCCTATCCATCTTAACATTGCTATTATTAATCATACTAACCTATCCATAGGATACAATCCAAAATACATTGTTGCTATTATTACTTCAGTTTTCTATTAGATCAATTATGAATTAAAAAAATAATTTTTTATAAAAGTCAACTTTATTTATTCTTTCCCCAATGCTTTTCTCCTTTTCATATAGATCCAAGTTTCTGACATATTATTTTTTTCTTCTCTAAATGATTTACTGGTACAAAATTTTCTCATATTTTGTCTGAGGAAATCTTTATAGAGCCTTCATATTTGAAAGGTAATGTCATTGGTTACAGAATTCTAGGTCAGTATTTTTTTTCTTTAAATGATTTAAATATTTTACTTTACTCTCTTTTTGCCTGTGTAGAATTCTATAAAAAGTGTCTAGCAACCTTTTTCTTGTTCCTCTAGAGGTAACATTTTTGGTCTTTTGCTCAGATTTCTTTTAAAATTTATTTTGTTTGGGTTTTCTGCAGTTGGAATATGATATGCCTATTTGTAGTTTTTTACTATTTGTCTTTGGTGTTGTCTGACCTTCCTAGATCTGTGGTTTCATATCTGTTATTAATTTGGAACAATGCTCAATTATGTTGCTTCATTTATTTCTTCTATTATATCTATTCTTTCTCTTCCTGTGGTATATAATTTTCAAATACATTTATGTTACACATTTTCAAATTGTTCCACAGTTCTTGAATATTCTGAGGGTTTTTTTTCCCCCATTTTTTTTCTCTTTGCATTTTATTTTTGGAATTTATCCCAGGAATGGGATATCCCAGGAATATGACACCAATTAATAGGATTCACAATATTATCAGAGAACAAAATAAATCCATATGATAATCACAGTGCATAGAAAAATTAAAATCCAGTATCAGTTTTTTTCAAACAAACAAACCAAAAAACCTCACAGCTAGAGGGCTGATAAATGGTATCTAAGAAAAACATATAGCTAACATAACTAATAGTGAAAGCTTAAAGACTCCCCCCCTCCTCCAGGATCAAGGACTAGATTAGTTCAAGTTAACATTTTACTAGAGGGTCTAACTAGGTACAATTAAGCAAGAAAATAAATTATGTGCATCTAGATTGAAAAGTAAGTATTAAAATTGTACTAAATCACAGGAAACACATATTTTTATATAGAAAGTGTTAAGGAATGCATAAAGCTGCTCAGATTAAGAAAGTTTAGCACGTTTTAAAGATATAAAACTAATATTCAGGCCAGTGCAGTGGCTCCCACCTGTAACCCCAGCACTTTGGGAGGCCAAGGCAGGCAGATCAACTGAAGTCAGGAGTTCGAGACCTGCCTGACCAACATGGTGAAACCCTGCCTCTACTAAAGATACAAAAATTAGCCAGGTGTGGTGGTGGGTGCCTGCAATCCCAGCTACTCAGGAGGCTGAGGCAGGAGAATAGTTTGAACCCCAGAAAGTGGAGTCTGCAGTGAGTGAAGGTTGTGCTATTACACTCTAGCCTGGGTGACAGAGTCAAAAACAACAACAACAAAACTAAATATACATAAACTAATTACGTTTCTGTAGTGTACATAGAAAAAACTAATTACAATTGAAGTTTTAGAAATTCTTGAAATCACTTGGGATACATTTGAAAAAAGGTATGCACAACTTGTACACTGAAGACTATAAAACTTTGCTGAACAAAATTATAGAGGACCTATGTAAATTAGATTTATATCTTATTAAGGGATTGGAAGACTCAATATGTTTAAAATATTAATCATCCAAAAATTGATCTGTAGATTCAATATGATTCCAACCCAAATTCCAATTATTCTTATTTTTTTAATTTGACAATATGATTCCAAAATTCATATGTAAAAACAAAAGACCTAAGAAGCAAAAATAACTTTGAAATGTATGTATACAGTTGGAAGACTGACTCTACCTCAATTGTAAAGCTGCAATAATTAAAACAGGGAAGAGTCAGCATAAAATTACACAAATAGATCAATGGCTTGGGACAGAATAGAGTTCTGAAAGAAACTTACCTATATATGGCTAATTGATTTTAGATAAAGAAACTTACTTATATATAACCAATTGATTTTATATAAAAGCATAGAAGCCTATATAACAAACCTGCACTTTCTGCACATGCACCCCAGAACTTAAAATATGATAATAATAATAGACCATGCTTGGTGATTCACACCTGTAATCCCAGCACTTTGGGAGGCCAAGGTGAGCGGATCATGAGATCAGGAGATGGAGACCATCTTGGCCAACATGATGAAACCCCGTTTCTACTACAAAATACAAAAAATTGGCTGGATGGAGTGATGCGCACCTGTAGTCCTAGCTACTCAGGAGACTGAGGTAGGGGACTTGCTTGAACCCGGACGTCCAGGTTGCAGTGAGCCAAGATCGCACCACTGCACTCCAGCTGGGCTACAGAGCAAGAGTCCATCTCAAAAAAAAGTACGATAATAATAACAATAAAAAAGTAGAAAAGCAATTTAATGATGAAAGTGACATTTTTCTACAAATTATGGTGTAATAATTAGATAAAAATTTAAACTCCATATCTTTATATCTTTAAAATTTTAACTCTGTCAATCACAGACCAAATTTAAAAACATCAAATTATAAAATTTTTAGAAATAAAAAATAGAAGAATTTTGGAACATGAGTAAATTTCTTAGATATGCTACCAAAAGAAGGATGAAAGAAAACCAAAAGAATGATAAAAGAAGAAATGAACTTGAAAAAGTAGACCTCCTCAAAATTATGAATTCTGCTTTTCAAAAAATATTCTTAAGGAAGATAAAAGATAAGCCACAAACTATAAATGAACATATCAAATAGCAGACATATCCAGAGTATCAAAAGAACTCTCATAACTGAAGAAAGCAAACAAAACAATACAAAAACTAAAACTAAAAAAGGAATATATACATTGACAAATGTTAAAAATAATTCATAAAATGTATTAATGGATATTCACATAATTAATCATTAGGCAATTGCAATTTAATGTACAATGAGCTATCACTACTGGCCTATTACAGAATCCTAAAATCGAGAGATGATTATGCTTGGGTTTGGCAAGGATCTGGAACAATCAATATTCTCATGCAATATTCATGGGAGTTAAAAATCATACAACTACTTTGGAAACAGCTTTTAGTTTCTTGAAAATTTATTTTACTCTAGTATATTGCTCATATTGAACTCTGAGATTTATCCAAGAGAAATGAAAGCATAAGTCCAAACACAAAAACAGTACACAAAAATTCTATTTATTTGAAATTGTCTGAAACTTGAAACAACCCAAAAGGTAAATATATTTACACATTTGGTGGTGCCATATAATAGAATAATACTCAGAAAAAATAAAAAGAACTATTAATACATGCAAAAGAATGGATGAATCTAAAAATAATCATGCAACATAAATGATGCCAGATAAAAAATAGGTATATACTCATTCATTAATTAATCTACACAGTCAGAAAGCAGTTCCATTGTTTTCCTGGGATGTGGAGACACAATTGGAAAACAGGATTTCAAAGTTTTGCACAAGTGCATATTTTGGGTTGTTAATATGTTAATTATCTTGATGGCATTGATGATTTAATGGGTGAATAAAAAAGTAAGAACATATCCAATTTTACACTTGCAAAACTTGCAGTGTGTTGTAGATATAACTCAAAAATTACATTTTTTAGTGTGAAATGGAAGAATGTATACTGATACATAAAGTAAATTTAAAGGAGAATCTATTTGAAGTGAAGATTCATAATTTCTAGAATAGAATTAATATTCTACTCCATGAATTAAAATTCAAGTCTCTTTAATGAAAATAAAGCAGAATTCTGCATAGAGATATTGTGTTAGGGTATCATCCTGATTTTAGAATTAGAAATTGGTTCACTGTGGAAAGATATGGAAAGCAATGGTAAAGGGACTCTGAACTCTGTAGCACAAAATGTGTCTAAACAAGAGGCAGCCACAACTAGTACCTCTCATTAATAGCACTGCAAAGTGATTGAATCAAGATGGATTCAAGAAAATACTATTTCTTGAATATTTAACAGGATAAATTATTAAATTAAGGAAAACATTTAAGAGAAATAAAGCAAAAAAACAGGACACTGCTGCTTAGAGAAGAGAAAATGTGTTTTTCTTCTTTGTTTAGCTTCAATATCATATGCAATAAAGGAAAATCTGCATATATCAAGTGTATTATGATAACTTGCTACATCTATATGAATATTATAAATACTGAAAATTCAGACTATAACATTTTATAAGCTAAAAGTAAAAACCCAGTGATAGAATATCAGCCATATGAATTCAGAATCTGGTAAATTGGCATAATGTACTTCAATCTGACACTTGATAACAGCATTTTTGGAAAAATAACATTTAAAAAATGAAAAGTATTTGGAAAAGACAACCAAAGAAATTCAAGTTGTCTAAATAAATATTTTTAAATTCCTTGAAATTAAGTAGCAAAGACTAAATTATCAAACATGCACACCAGCGAACCACCTTTTTATTCAATATTGTCAGATTTTTCAGTTAAATGAACACTTGAAAAATTTTTAATGTTTTCTAAGTATACCAGGTAGGTTGGTTGAGATTTCTTTCTATATATGAAATAATTTTTGATGAATTTGAACTTTTCATCAATAGCAGATAATACATCTCTTTTAAAATAAAATCTCTGGGAGATTTTAAAATTTTGGGTGTAACATTCTTGCATTTTATCAATGTTTTCTGTCTCTATGCTTTTATAAATACATTGTTTTTATATTCAATCAATTGATGCTGAGATATATAAATGCAATTGATTTTTAATATTGTATTGATCTTCTGGCCTCTGACCTTGGTAAATTTATTTCACAATTTTGATAACATTTTTTGCATATTATTTATACATATTTTTACATTTTTTTATTGTACTTTGTGCTCTGGGGTGCATGTGCACATCCTGCATCCTGCAGGATTGTTGCATAGGTACATACATGCCATGGTGGTTTGCTGTCTCCATCCCCCCACCCTGTCACCTACATCAGGCATTTCTCCTGGTGTTATCCCTCCCCATCCTCCCCACCCACCGTTGTCCCTTCCCTTCTCTCCCCTCCACCCCCCTCCACTTACCCAAGTGAGTGTTGTTCCCTTCTCTGTGCCCAAGTGTTCTCATTGTTCGTCACCTGCCTATGAGTGAAAGCATGCAGTATTTGGTTTCTGTTCTTGTGTCAGTTTGCTGAGAATGATGGTTTCTAGATTCATTCATGTCTTTGCAAAGGACATAGACTCATCACTTTTATGGCTGCATAGTATTCTATTGTGTATATGTGCCACATTTTCTGTGTCCAGTCTATCACTGATGGGCATTTGGGTTGATTCCAGGTCTTTCCTCTTGTAAACAGCCCCACAACTAGCATACATGTGCATGTGTCTTTTTAACAGAACAATTTATAATCTTTTGGGTATATATCCAGTAATGTGATTGCTGGGTTAAATGGAATTTCTATTTCTAGATCCTTGAGGAATCACCACACTGTCTTCCATAATGGTTGAACTAACTTTAAGAAGAATCAATATTGTGAAAATGGCCATACTTCCCAAAGTAATTTACAGATTCAATGCTATCCCCATCCAGCTACCATTGACCTTCTTCACAGAACTGGAAAAAAAAAGCACCTTAAACTGCATATGGAACCAAAAGAGAGCCTGCATAACCAAGACAATGCTAAGCAAAAAGAACAAAACTGGAGGCATCATGCTATCTGACTTCAAACTATACTACAAGGCTATAGTAATTAAAACAGTGTGGTACTGGTACAGAGATATAGACCAATGGAACAGAACAGAACAGAGATCTCGGAAGCAACACCATACATCTACAACCATCTGACCTTTGACAAACCCAACAAAAACGAGCAATGGGGAAAGGATTCCCTGTTTAATAAATGGTGTTGGGGAAACTGACTAGCCGTATGCAGGAAGCTGAAACTGGACCCCTTCCTTACATCTTACACAAAAATTAACTCTAGATGGATTAAAGATTTAAACATAAGACCTAAAACCATAAAAACCCTAGAAGAAAACCTAAGCAACACCATTCAGGACATAGGCATAGGCAAGGACTTCATGACCAAAACACCAAAAGCATTGGCAACGAAAGCCAAAATAGATAAATGGTACCTAATTAAACTTAAGAGCTTCTGCACAGCAAAAGAAACAATCATTAGAGTGAACTGGCAACCAACAGAATGGGAAAAAATTTTTGCAATCTACCCATCTGACAAAGGGCTAATATCCAGAATCTACCAAGAACTAAAACAGCTTTACAAGAAAACAAACAAACAATTCAACAGTGGGTAAAGGAGATGAACAGACACTTTTCAAAAGAAGACATTTATGCCTACAAACACATGAAAAAATGCTCGTCATCACTGGTCACTAGAGAAATGCAAATCAAAACCACATTGAGATACCATCTCATGCCAGTTAGAATGGTGATCATTAAAAAATCTGGAGACAACAGATTCTGGAGAGGATGTGGAGAAAAAGGAACAGTAGTATTTATATTTTTGATGTAAAAATAAAGCTGTCCCCAAATAAATCATCTTATATTTTAAAATACATTTTAAAACCGTAATCTGTATGAGTTTTTTTCTTGCCTCATTTCACTTTCCAGGAACCCCAGCACAAGTGATAATATAAAAGAGATGACTGGACATCTTTTCCTAGTTCCAAAACTTGGGCAATATATTTTATTTCAACATTAAATATGATGTCACCTTATCATGTTCAATATTTTTTTACACAAATTAATAAAAGTTAAGTTAAATTGCTAAATTACTCTTATACAGTATTTAGAATAATTTCAGGATTCCAAATATGTGAATACTTTATTATTTACTTCAAAATAGAGTAAGAAAAAATAACATTTACTTTACCAATATATGAATTTCCTACACATGGAAAGTTGTTTTTCTGTGAATTTGAGATTTTTAAATATTGATTTATACTTTTACTTAATAATCATTATGAATACATGCTTATTGAAATTATAGTCCCTAATTAAAAATTATCAACAATAGTAATTGTAAAAAAAACAACATAAATTGTCTCTAAAGAAAACAAAGTAAAACAAAACAAAACTTCAAAACTTGGAGTGTTTCAGAGTGACTGAGCATATTCTACTACCACTCTCCTCTATCACAGTCCTCTTGAATCTCCAACACTAGATTCTTTATGTTGATGGACTTTCCCCAGGACACTGGGACCTATTTTACTTGTGGACACAAAGAGCTCCTGAATAACACTTTTCCACCACGTTATTACAGCTCTTGAAAAAATGACTGGAGATTAATAATTAATGTACTATCTCCCTCTTCTCCTAATGGAAACAACTCAGAGGTGTGAACAGAACTTCACGGTCTATAGAGCTGCTTTTAGATTTCTTCCCTACTATATGGAGTCTAAGTTGACCTCCATGCTGCTTTAGCTTCCTTTGCTTCCTGAGACTTTACTTTTCTACCACCGTTCAACTAAAGAAACTCCTTAATAAGTCATTTTCATATGAATCTTGCATTAGTGTCAGTTTCTGGGGATCAGAACTAAGACTGTGGCCATCTTTTACTTATCAACCAATAAGCAGATCATCTTTTTCATCTGCAAAGGATTAATGTTTTGCACCAATCAATATTCTGCTAAACTGTTGCTTTTGATACATAACTAGAGCACTCCAACATGTAGTGCATTTGTTGAAAACCTTAAATTGTGGTAGTGCTAGAATAATATGATTATCTAATAACATGCAGACATTGGTTAATTAACCAATGCCACAAATGTTAATATTATCTATAAATCGTTATGTGCTTTAACATTCTTAAAAAGTGACTGTAGAATCAAAGCTCTCTTTTCTGTTCTTTCAAATTGCTCTTTTAGATATCCATAATACATGATATTTTGAATAATATTCACAATAATTTTAAATTATTAACGTATAACATTATTTCTTTATATGTAACTATTAGATACTCGGGAGCATGTGTAGTGTTTTCTTTAATTGAAATTCAGTCGATTTTTAAAAACAGAAGAAACCTTAACTTTGAAATAAATAATGACACAAATGAATGGAGTTGTTGATATTTGTGGCTTAACAGCTAACAGACAAAATTGAGTCTCAAAGTCACAAATCTAGAATTAATACAATTCTTAGTAATTTGAGGGCTCAGTTAGATCTTTGCTTTTTCTTAAAATGGCTGTTAAATAAAACTATAGTAAAATCATAACAAATGAAATATTTCTTCCTCTATTTTTACAATAACCAAATGCTCACAGATGTATATAAGTATGTGTTATGCCTTTAATGATATATCATCATACTACTTTTAGAGCTTAGATTTGATAGTATGTGGATTGATGATAAAAGGTTGACATTTCTTAGCCTTTGACTAATATCTGTGTTGGAGGTAATAACATAGCAGCAATAAGAAAAATAATCAAAACATTTAGTACTTCCCCAGTGCATCTCTGGTTTCAGTGATATCCTCACAACATCCCATTAACAGACTGACAGTAAGCTAATTTCAAGCTGGTAAGATACAGTAATGCCATTTGAAAGCCAACAGAGTGTCAGAATCATTGTATATTATGAAGCTGAATTGAGTCATGGGAAAAATTCTTTTAGTGAAAGGAAGATAAATAATTCTGAAAGTATCATTTTTTACAGAAATGCAGGGCGACTCTATAGTGGAGTCAAATGTTTCTGACTTTATCTTATAAAGATACACATATGTCAATATCATAAACTATATTTAGAAGAGGCCAGTATACCTCCTCTCTTTGGCTGCTATCACACAATATATTTTTATGCAGCACACCAAAATGCCCCATTATCCACTTTTCTATTTATATTGAAGCAGCACTTTCATAGTACAATTTCTTTTCTAAATATACTTCTTTATTACAGCATAAAATTTTCATAATTGGGAAACCCATTTATCTCTAATCTTTTTTTAATTGAAAGTATGTGAACTATAAAATAGCAAAAAGGAATGTATCTTCATGAAATCCTCTTTTATCTTTCTGTGCACAAATGAGCACTCCAATAGTCTAATTAGCAATTGTTTTAATAGCTTTGGGAATATATTAAAGCACTAAAATTTTTGGTAGAGCTTACAAATAATGGCAGCTATTTTACAAATGTGTAAAGCTGCTGATTAGTATTTGATTCTAGTGAGTAATTATAGCTGAAAGAGTGGATGGATAATATATGTATATTTAAAAAGTTAAGAGTGTTGTTATAGAAATTGTCCATGCTATATAAAATACCCTTTAAACTGTCCTAGATTTCACATTTTTACATATAAATGAGGGAAGTTGCAAAACATGCTCAACTGTGCAAGTTTGCAAGCATATATATGTACACTTATACATTTAGAACTTAAAACAACTTGCTGCTGATGAATTCAAATAGTTCTAAAAGGAATAAAATATAGATATTCAAAAAATTCATATAATTCTTTTGAAGAAAAAACTAAAAATTCCAGCCTTTTTCTTTTTCTTATGTCTATTGCCATTTGTATTTTCTCTTTGGAGAAATGCCCATTCAGGATTTTTGCACATATTTTAGTCAGATTATTTGGGGTTTTCTTGCTATTGTGTAAGTTCCTTGTAAATGCTGGATCTTACCCCTTGTCAGATCCATAACTTACAAATATTTTCTCCCTTTCTGTAGGTTGTTTCTTCACTCTGTTGATCACTTCTTTTGTTGTGCAGACACTTTTTAGTTGGTGCAATCCGATTTGTTGATTTAGTTTTGGAGGTCTTAACTAAAATATCGTTAACCAGGTCAATGTCATATACCATTTCCCTTTGTTTGCTTCTGGTAGTTTGATACTTTGGGGTCAGACATTTAAGTCTCAGTCCATTTTGATTTGCCTTTTGTATATGGTGAGAAATAGAATCTGGCTTTATTTATTTCTCATGTTTTTTGCAGCACTATTTACAAGAGCCAAGTTATGGAATGAAATTAAATGTCCAGGAATAGACAAATGGATAAAGAAAATGTGGTATATATGCACTATGGAATACTATTGAGCCATAGAAAAAGGATGAAATCCTGCCATTTTCCACAACATAAACAAGTTTGGAAGGCATAATATTAAGAAATAAACCAGGCACAGAATAACAACTGCTGCACAATTTCACTCAGGTGATATCTAAAAAAAAAATTACCTTATAGAAGCTGAGAATAGAACAGTGGTTATCAGAAACCAGGGAGAATAGAAAGAAAGGGGAGATGGGAAGATGTTGGTCAACAGGTACATTGTTATAGAACTAGGAGGAAGTTCTTGTACTCTACTGAACAGTAGGGTAACACTCATGCTAACAATCATGCATTGTATGTTTCAAATAGCTATAAGAGAGGATTTTGAATATTCTAATAACAAGGAAATGACAAATGGTTGTAATAAATGGATATGCTAATTATGATGATTTGAACATTACACTATGTATGTATCAAATCACCACATTGTGTCCCATAAATATATGCAATTATTATGTTTCAATAAAAATTACTATTTAATGTGCTTGATTATAGCTACAAATATACTTTATCTGATGCAATGTGATAAAACATTTTTAAACTGAAAGCCATTCTTTAAGGCACAATGTTAAGTAGCTTTCCCCATTTTTTAACTGCATTTACCACTACTATGCTTAATCTCTCTCTTGTTCAGTTCTTTACTGACAGCCTTATTGCCTCATTTCTCTTTCTAGAATGTGAGGGACGTTTACTTTGCCTTAGAACATTTTACTAGTTCTACTCCCTGTCTAGAAGACTATTTCCTGAGACAAAGCCACAGTGTGGTCACTTCTGCTTAGTCACTTCTCAATGTAAACTTTCTTAACCTTTATATTTTAAGTTATGACATATTTACCCCCACATATTAAAATCAGGTTGCTATGCTATCTTTTTCATAGCATTTGTCTTCTCCTTACATATTGTACAATTTACTTACTCATTGTGTTTAACAATTATCTGTTCTCCCCACTAGAACATAGGATCATGAATATAGGGTAATTTTAAAATAAATGTATCAGAATACTTTACATTCTGATACATTTATTAGATAAATGTATTAGACACTTTGAATAAAGTTTCTGACAGATAGCAAGATGCTCAGATAGCTTTCACATGAATAAACTGAATAACAATGAAAACACAGATGAAAAAAATCAAAGCTTAAGTCAAACAATAAATGAAAATGTTATTATTGCAAGTCTTATGCTAAAGATGAAGTTATATTAATTGCTTAGTTCAATAAATCAGGCATATTTAGGGATTAAAGCTAAATGTATTTTCAAATTGAGATTATTTACTTCATAAACATTCATTTTAGTAGCATTACAATTAAACAAATTATTCATCACTGGAAAAGAATGTGGTGGAACAAGCCTTGCATTTCTTTGTGTTTTGACATATAGGTTGAAGAAGTAGAAAAACAAATTATGCAAAGAGAAACCCTCAAATACTTTAATCATAAATCTGTAAATATTAAATTCTTTTTTGTAAATGTGAAACTGCATTCACATTTTTCTAATTGGAAATATTCCAGACTAAATTAGAGATAATCTAGTTCAATTCTATTTCTAGTGAATGTAGTAACAAACAGGTCACTTTTGATACAAACATAGAAAATAAATTTGAGATATGAAAAGGGTATGCCTGTTAAGAGGAAGTTTTTGAAAAGACCTGAAGACTTAAAAGGCATGGTGTGGTCAGGGAATGGTGAATTTTCCAATAAAATTAGTTGATATGGTGTTTGAAATGAAAGATCAAGTAGAAAAATTAAAGAATGAGAATAATCTGATGCTAATCCAGCCTTGTACAGGACTTACCCTGGATGTTTTTAAACATAACAAGGTGAGAATTAAGTGAATAGAACATGAAACAAAATATGTTTTTTTGACTTTGTTACACTACACATATTTTGTAGAATATATTAGTTACACTACATATGTTTTTATTTGTGCATTTCTCTTATTGTCAGATTTTAAAATGCTGATTAGAACAAAAACGTAAGGCACATTTAAAGACGAAGATGAAATTATAACACATTTCCACAAAAAGGAATTATATTTTTTAGAATGGGAAAAATGCTTAAATTTCTATTAGACAAAATTAAAATTTATAATACTAAAGTTGCCACTTGCTAAATTGCTTCCAGTATTTTAAGGAACTTGTATGTGATTATAAAACCATAAAACTCAGTGGCATAAATAAACATTAAAATTCATCATTTATCAGTAGAGTGCTTTTCAAGTTTATTTTAATGCATAGTTAATTGAAAATTCACTTGCTGTTAAGTGATGTGTCTGTTCCTCTATGTACCTTGACTTAAATACCAAAAGTAAATTTTCAAAAGATTTAATAGAAAGCATACGTGGATATTTTTCTGATTTTTGATAAGCATTAATTACGTAGCATCAATTATAAAAATAGATGATTATTTTGCGGGCATTTATAGGAACAATTTATACTCATCAAAAGACATCTTTGAGAAGGAAAAATACATTACTAGGTGATAGAAGATAACTGCAACATACACAAATAGGGAGTGAATTATAAAGTTTTCAAATAACCAATAAAGAATAAACATTGATATAAAATTAGCAAAAAAGTAAAAAAGGTTTTTAGCAGAAGAGGAAATATATATATAACTGATAAACCTATTGTAACATCAATCTCATTAACAATCAAGAATATAAGACTGTACATCAAAATAAAGTGCAATTTTATACCCAGTGATAAATGTTGAGTCTGAACGTTTTGAGCATTGGTGACTGTGTAATCAACAGTATCGTACATCTATTGCTGGTGGGTATAAAAATTTCTACAATCACTTTAAAAAAAAATTTGATAATGTGTATATTCATGTATACAACCCACATTTTTCACTGCTAGGTACACACTTAAGAAAAACTCTTTCAGTTGTGCACCATGAGATGTGGGGAATAATGTTCAGGGCAGCACTGCTCATATTAACAATTTATTGGTGGGAGGGAGAATCCAAATGTTATTTAGCAGAACAATAATAGATAAATTTTGTTATATCAAAAAATGTATAACTATTGTGTGACTATTTGTCTATATAATGGGCCTTTAATCAATAGTCAAGATGAATGCATTAGAGCTCCAGAAATGATGAAGCAAATAAATCTTTCATATAATTTGAATGAAAAGAGAGTGTACTAAAAAGTTTACATATAGCATGTTTCCTTTTTTATAGTTTAAAAAAATAGAAAAATAAATAGCAAACATTCCATAGACAAAAATGTATATGAATAATCCATATGCATAATATATATTACATATACCATAAAAAAAGATTCAGTGGAACTGGCAAGGATCTAGGAGAATTTGTCCCTTATTGGCAATATTCTAATTATTCTATTGAGCAATAAGTTTATATTGATGGTTCTTATGAGTATACATCATTTTAGGAATTATTGAAAATGTATTCACAATTACGCAATTGTAAGTGAGAGTTACAGATCAATTATGAGAGCATTTCATGTAGTTGTAGGAAACAAGTTTATAAAAATCAGCAATGTAAATTTATAATTTTCCTAGCAGTTCTGGATGACAGACAAAAATGACAAGTCCTTCTTTATAGCCATTGATACGGTTTGGCTCTGTGTCCCCACTCAAATCTTATCTCAAATTGTAATCCCCACATGTTGATGTTGGCACTTGGTAGGAGTAATTGGATCATGGAGGTTGTTTCCTCCGATGATGTTCTTGTCAAAGTAAGTTCTCAGGAGATCTGGTGGTTTAAAAGTGTGCCGCTCACCCTACACACTGCTGCCATGTAAGACATCACTTTTAGCCTACCACCATGATTTTTCCTCAGGTCTCCCCAGCCATGTGGAAGTGTGAGCCAATTAAACCTTTTTTTTTGTTATTAAATTACCCAGTCTCATGTAGTTCTTTATAACAGTGTGAAAACAGACTAATATAGCCACCTTTCCTTCATTTAGAAAATCATATAGTTATAAAGATGTATTTAAATAAATATATGGTTTAGTTCAGTTCCTTTCAATTATCTCCTAAGGACTGTGTTCCATTATAATAGAAAGGCTAACCTACCTACTAAAACAGAAAAGAAAGAACTAAAGTTGGTACAAGTTACATACTAGCAAAATACTGTAAAAATTATAAAAAATAACTAGATCTCTCAATTTGTTATATTTGAATACAACTCATAATTATGAAGCATTGACTTTCTTTGCCTTTAAATCTTAGTAATATAATACTAAAATATTTTAATTTCTTCATAATTGAGTTATTATATTACCAAGTGATTCATGTTTTGATGATACTAGAAAAAATGTAAGAGGAAGACTTTATTGCAAAAAAGTATGTTGGAGAAACTAATAACTGAATGCACATTATGTACATATACAATGTGAAACTAATTATTATTAGCCTGTTTTGTTGGTTAGTTTTATGGATTGAATTATGTTCTTCCAAAATTCATAATTTGATGACCTAACCTCCAGCACCTCAAAATATGACCTTTTATAGAAATATAATTCTTGTAGGTATAATTAGTTAACATGAAGTTATAATAAAGGAAGCTGAGCCCCTAGTCTAGTTAAAAGGAGAACCTTGGACACAGGCACACACACAGAAAAGATACCATGTAAACAACAAGACAGAGATTGTTTAACATACATAATCCGAAGAAAGCCAAAGATTGCCAACCAGCTACTAGAAAGTAGACAAGAGAAATGAAACAGGTTCTCTTTCACAGTCCTCAGACCCAATCATACTGACACCTTGATCTTGGACCTCTAGCCTCCAGAACCATGAGACAATGAATTTGTGTTTTTTAAGCTACCCGTGTTGTGAATACTTTTTCTTTATAGGAGAATGTTTTTCTCCTTATAAGGTAAGTGCAGCATTAAAAACTTTGACTTATTGAAATATCTTGGTTGCTGATGATAATCTCTAAAATCTGGAGTCTTACTGTTGACACAACTGTTTTGTTGATTGCCCCATTGCTAATCAAACAAACAAATAAACAATAACAAAACAGCAGGAAGACACACATCTATGGAAAGCTTTCTTCTGATAATACCTTTCTTAAGCAGATACCATCTCCAGAATAACGATACAAAATTTAAAACTCTGAACCAGAAGAAACAAGACTAGTGTGGATTTTTATCAGAACACATTTAAATCACCTTTTTGGTCCATTATATTGGGTTAGCTCTTCTTATTTTCTACTTCATAGCACATAGCAAGTTATTCACATAAATGTACAATAAAGTATTTTATTTAAAATAATTTATGTAATTAATGACATTTTATTAGGGAAGCTACATTAAATAAATTAAATTTGTCTAAAGGATATCACATATATTGAGAATACACTCTATGTTTACTTTCCAGATGAATGCTTGTTTTCATCTACACTGTCATTAGTAGCAGTATTAACATGTCTAACCTCCATAATGAATGCATAATATTTATCTTTGCTATTGCCACACTACCTGTGACTATATATTTGCAAGGCAAATGCAAACTTTATAGTTGGCACTAAACAATAAACAACTAGAGATTAATTTGATAGCAAAGTGAAGAACTCTTGAGTTGGCAGGTGAAAATGAGAGGGCAATGGCACTGTAGAAAAAGAAGCATATGGCATTACATAATTCCTTTCATACCCAAAGTTCCACTCCACAAACTGCCAAGACACATTTATTCATGATTCTCACTTGAAATTTTTTGGGGGACAGATAATAAAGCATTTGGTGAGATCTTAAAATGCAAAATATAGAAGAATGTTGGCATTCATTACAAAAGTGTAACATAAAGAGTATTATAAATTTATGCAATGACAGAAGCTGTTAGGGAGTGGAGAAATACATAAGCAAGATCATTGCTATAACACAGACAGATGGTATGATCTGCTGCTGCTCTGGTCATTCGCTATCAAGATACCTGAGAAAATGCTATAAAAAGAAATGTCTTTGATAACTATGTATTCATTATGGTAACATCAGAGAACACATATTAGTTAATATTCTACTAATGCTACAAAATGCTTAGTTAATTAAGAATATTGAAAAGATAATCAAGGGTCACATCTGGATATAGAAATAATCATCTCTATAAGACATATAGAAGATAGATGATAGATAATAGATAGATACATAGATACATAGATAGAAAAGGATAGGAAAGAATAGGGAATTTGGAGTGAAATAACAAATGCAATTTTTAATTCTATTCTTTAAGCACTGTATATCCTTCTGTATTCACAAATACTTTGCTTAATATATGATATTAGAATTCTTCAGAGAGTTTTTTAAATCAAAGAATATGTGTAATGATATGAATAAAAATGTTTAATCCTCAAATGCTTAATTAGGTAGTACTGCCAAGGGATTTTTAATGGATTTACAGAGAATGAATTAAAAATGAGTTAATTTCAGCAACAACTCTTATAAAGCAGTAACTTTTCTTCCCAATTGAATTTAATAAATGCTACTCAACCAGATTTGTCAAAACGAAATTAACCCAGAAAAGAGAATGTGACTTTTTCAGTGCTTGTTCAGGTTAGAAAGAATGAGCCTCCAGCTTTGTAAACAAATAAAACAATGATCAAAGTAAACACAGAAAGAGCAGTATTAATTTTGCAGCAAATATTATGAATTTCAAACCATACATAAACATCAAGTAGTACAAATAATATGAGAGATATAATTATTGGGAAGAAATGCAGATAAGTATCTATTAAATATCTTTTAAAGCACAGTTTTTGAGAAATTACTATAGAAAAGTTAAATCCACAGAATCAAATCTGGTTTATCTGGTTTATCTGGCACAATAAAAACTATGACAAACAATGCACTGGGGTAAGGATATTCTAACACATGATAATGGTTTTATTTACACATACACAAAGAGAAAGAGAAAAATAGTGTGTGCTTAAGGTAGAAGGGCTTAAGTTCTTTTGTCTCTACCCAGGGCAGAGTAACAGATTTACCTCCCTCATCGGACTAATTATAAATATGGACAAATTATATTAAATAACAGTTCTTAGACATGAGAAAATAACTATCACAAAACCGTGATTCCTGATACAAGAAAAATGAATCAGCTGAGCAATACTATTGCTCAACATGACTTGAGAGAGTTGTCAGGCCTCAATACAAGCATATAGAAACCCAATCAAACATGGTTTTCATTCTGAGTTGAGAAGACAGGGTTGAGTATTCAGGAAGTTAAAAGTAGCTTGAATTGGCAGACTGTTGTACAATGTTGAGGAATTAGTGAGATGAGAGCGTGGCAAAAGTCAGAGCCGCATGTGTATGCATGGGTTTCTCCTCAAGTCCACCACTGAAGACTGCCAACAAGTGAACAGGGCATCAGTGAATGTGGGGAAACTTATACTAGTATAGACATGGACAGAGTTACTGAAAGAGAGGAGAGAACGGAGGGTAATAAAAATATTTAAAATAATATTAAAGACCAGATTTTTTTTTCAAATGTAATCAAAATTCTCAACCTACATATTCACAAATATGAAGAAACATAAAATTCAATAATAAAACAAAATGAAGGAATTTCATAATCGGACTTCTCAAAACAAATAATAAAGAATCCCAAAAGCAACCAGACAAAAAGGATACATTACCAACAGAAGAATAAAGAAAACAATGGTAGCAAATTTCTTGTGAGAAACACTGCAAACAAGAAGACAGTAGAGACATATCTTTAAGTGCTGAGTGAAGAAAAAAGAAGAAAAACTGTTGACCTGTATCCCTAAACTGTATACTAGATGCAAGTATCTTTTGAAAATGTAGGTAAAATAAAGCTCTTTTAGATATAAAAAAGCTGAAAGAATTAATTTCCAAAGGACTTTTGCTTAAAAAAAAAAAGTAAAAGAAGGTTCTTAAGCATAAGAAATATACCAGATGGAAATCTACAACTACATAAAGCAATCAATAGCAACAGAAGTGGCATATATGTGAGAAAATGAAAAGTTCTATATATTTTTAATTTTAAGTCTCTTCAAAGATAATTAGAAGCAAAAATGAAAATGGTATTTTAGAATTTATGACATATGTAAAGTAAATGTAAAACAAAAATAGAGTAAAGGTTTGGAGAGGCAACAAGGAAGGAAGACTTAAAAGACCAATTTGACCAACTGCTGGAGTCAGTGTGGACTAAAATGAATTACTTCCAGGATCTAAAGTCTTGAAGGAGCTGCCACAGTTATATCCAGAAACCCCACTAGATTCCCACATTGAAATCTCAAAAGACTTTTCTAGTTTTGAGGGTAAGGGAAGAAAAAATTAGCCATTTGAAATATACCCAGAGTATTATCTCTATAAGAAACCTAATCTAAAGGGAGAGAAAACTTTACAATAGCCTTATCTTGAAAAAAATAAATAAATAAAAAGCAAGGCACAGATGCAAATGCTATTTTAAAAGATATTCTGAGGCACTGAAGAACAGGGAGACCAAATAAGGACACTACAGTAAAATAAAACCTCAGTAATTTATATGTACATTGAAGGTAAATAAATCAATTATTTTAACCAGTATCCTAACTACTAGCCACATAAACATAGAACCTCACAAGAAAGGCCTGCTTAGCTCAGTTCTTACTGCAAATTCAGCATATTCAACACCCAACAAAAATTACAAGGCATGTTAAAAGGAAGACAAAACACAGTCTGAGGAGACAAAACATCAAAATTAAATTAAGTTGTGATGAAGCCTGTGAAGTGATCAGATAGGAAATTTAAAATAAATAATATGTTAAGGTGTTCAATTGAAAAATTAAACAACATGGAAGATAGGTGTTTTCAGCAGAAAAATATTTCCTCTAAGAAATAATTAAAATGTGAGAAATTGAATACATAGTAAAAGAAATGTACACCTTTGATAGACTCATCGGTATCCTGGACATAGATGAGAAGAGAATCATTGACTTGAAGATAGGCCACAAGAAAAGCTGAAAGCTGAAATAGAACCAGAGAAAAAAAATGATGAGACTCTCCCAGTCCTATGCCATAATTTAAAAAAAAGGAGTAGCATAAGTATAATGGATTACTAGAAGAGTATAAAGATAGAAAGGAGATAAAGAAATACTTGAAGTAATAATGGCTGAAAAAACTCAGTAACAATGTAAGACAACAGACCACAGATATAGGAAGCTAAGAGATTACCAAACAGGATAAATGCCAAAAAATCTACACCCAGGCATATCATATTTAAACTGCATGAAGTCATATTCAAAGAGAAAATCTTAAAAGTAGCCTGAGCAGAAAATAAATCTTATCTACAGAGCAACAAAGATACAAATTGTGAATATGTTATCAGAAACCAGGCAAGAAAGAGTAGGATAAAATATAAAAAGTGTTTTTAAAAAAGAAAACATTAACCTAGAATTCTATATCCAGCAAAATTATCTTTTATACGTGAAAGAGAAACAGAGACTTCATCAGAAGAAGTCTTTTCAGTAATGCTAAAACAAGTTTTTCAAGAAGAAAAAGATACAGGTCACAAACTCTGATCTACAAAAGAAAAAGAGATTTCTGGAGTAGGTGTATATGAAGGTATAATAAACTCTTTTAGTTTTTCTATTTATAACTGACCTAATAGATAAATATTTTAAACAATAATAGTAACATTAAATTTTGTGATTATATCATACAGATAAGTAAAATAAATATCTGCACTATCTGTGAGCAATATAATATAATTTAAAAATATAGATTAGTTGTAAATGGATATTGCATACTCTAGGGAAACTAGTAAAACCTATCTTTTATAAAGAAGTATAATTGATGTGCTAAAAGAAGAGAGAAACAGTAATGATATAAAATTATCATTCAAAACCAGAGAAATCAGAAAAAGAAATGCTTAAAAAGGAAACAAAGAAAAAGTACAACAAACAGAAAATAATTACAGGCATGGTAGATAATATTACAACTATATTAACAATCAATTTATCTATGAATGCTTGAAATACACCAATTAAAGATAGATATTGTAAGAGTGAAAGAAAGAAAATGTTGTCTAGAGGAACCCCACCATATATATAAAGGCACACATACATTATAAGTGAAGAGATAGAGGAAGATACCTCATAGAAACACTAATTAATAGAAATATTGAGTAGCTATATTAGTTTCAGATAAAGCAGATTCAGGACAAGGGAAATTTTCAGAGATTAAAAAAGGGTATTACATAATGATAAAGGAGTCAATTGTCCAACAAGACATGACAATGCTTATGACATGTGCACCTAACAACAGCATGCCCAAATATGTGAGACAAAACTGATAGATCTGCCAGGAGAAAGAAACAAACCCACTATTACAGTTGGAGACTCCAGCATCTCTCATACTATAACTGATAGATCCAGCAGGCAGAAAATCAATAAGTATATAGTTGAACTCAATAGTACCATTAATCAAGTGTATCTAATTGACATTTATAGACTAGCTTATCCAATAGCAGTGGAACACACATTCTTCTCAAGCTCACATGGAACATGTTAGACCACATTCTGGGCCATAAAATACACCTAACCATTTTAAAAGAACAGAAATCTTAGTGTGTGTTCTGAGACCACAATTAAATTAAAAAGATATTAATAATAGGAAGATAGCTAGAAAATTACAAAGTATTTGGAAATTAAACACCATACTTCTAAATAGGTCATGGGTCAAATGCTAAATTACAACATAAATTAATAAGAGAACAAACTTGATATAAATCATATAGGAACGTTCTATTATATTGGCTTGGAAATTATTTGGTAAATCTAAAATTATTTTTTAAAATAAAGTGTTTTAAAACAGATATAGTTAAAGGACTGACAAAGGATATAAAAGATTGTTTAAACAAAGATACTCAGCTAATTAAAATAATGCCAAATGCAGGAAAAGGGAGTCAATAGATGGGACATATAGAAAACAAACGGCTAAATATGAGATGGAAACACACCTATATCAATAATTATATTAAATGAAAATAATCTAAAGTCTACATTTAAAAGGCAGAAATTATCAGATTAGACTGAAAAGAAACAAGACTTCACTACATGCTGCTTGAACTATTAAATAAATTAAATTGAAGATAGAAATGCATCTAAATAAAAATAACAGGAAAATACACAAAGCTAACAGTAATCCATAGAAAGCGACAGTGGAAGTGGCATTAATATGGAACAAATTTGACTTTAGAGAAAACTTTATCAGGGATAAAGAAAGTTAGTCCATAATGACAAAAAGGCCAATTCATCAAGATGACATAAAAATACTAAATATTTATGCATCTAATAACATTTTCAAAATCAAGAACCGAATGTTACATAAATGCAAGGAGAAACAGACAAAATCAAATTATGTTTCTATAATCTCATACCTCTCTCTCAATAATTAATAATACAAATACAGGAAATCATTTAGAATATAGGGGGCTTGTATAATACTACCAATTAATCTAACCTAATGGTTAAATTAATTATAGAACATTTTAATGAAAATTAACAGAATATACCTTCTTTAATTTGCTTTTTTGCATATGCCAAGATAGACCTTATGTTGGGCTGTAAAACACATAACAATACATTTCAAAGGATTTGAGTCATATGTAAGATCTTCTCTAACACAATCAAAAGAAAGTGAAAATGAGTAAATATAGAAATCTAAAAAATCCTCAAGTATTTGAAAACAAATATACACATACTAACATAATTATAGGTTAGGAAAGCTATATAAATAGTAATTAGAAATTAACTGAACTGAATGAAAATGGAAAGGTGACCTATCAAACCCTGTAAGACATCTGAAACACTGCTTATAGGAAATTTTATAGCAAGATGTACCTCTATTAGAAAGGAAGGCCTTAAATCAATGACCTAAGCTTTCACCTAAAGAAACTAGAAAATGAAAAGCAATTTAAATCCAAATAAATCGAAGGAGAGAACTAGTTAAAAAATATTGGAAAGTATCACATTAAAATGAGAAAAAAATCAATGAAATAAAAAATTTCTTATTTGAATAGTAGCAATGAAATTGATAAAACTCTAGGTGGAACAATTTTCATAAAATAAAGAAGACATTTCTAACATAATGGGAGAAAGACAGTATTACAGATCTTATAAGTAATATGGACATAAAAAGAAGGGATTATTATGAAAAACCTGTATCAATTAATTTGACAACTCAGATAATATAAATAAATTTCTTGGGAATCATGTGAACAAATTAACAAAGCTCACTCAAGAAAACTTGAAATCTGGAATAGCTGTGTTAAGGCAAACTTCATAACAACCTACACAGCCTTGTGCCTGTCAAAGGCATTGAACTTCTGGTTAAAATCTTTCCCACAAAGAAAATTCTGATGCGAATTGTTTCAGTTGTGAATTCTATGAAACATTTAAGGAAGAAACAATCCAAAATGAAACAAACTTCCTCCAAGGAAGTTAAGAATATAAATTACTTTCTATTTTATGAAGTCAGCATTGCCAGAAAAGATATTAAAAGGACAATAAAAAATCAAGGCAAACTCTCCCCACCAATAATCCTCATGATGAAAAAAGCAAATATTTTTAACCAGATATCAAACTGAGTTCAGCAATATATACAAAGTATAATACATCATGATAAATCATGTTTTATTTCAGTAAGTCTGGTTTAATATTTGTAAATCAATCCATATAATTTATAAAAACAGAGTAAAAAGTTTTAAAAATTATGTCAATAAAGGCTGACTATACATTTGATAATATTTAACAGTCATATATGACAAAAATCCTTAGTGAGCAATGAATGAAAGCAAACACACTCATCCTTATGAAAATCATACACAAAAGACTTGGCATTTACATCATCATAAAGGGTGAAAGACTGGTATTTCTCCTATGCTTAAGAACATTCTACAATATATAAAATGTGACACATATAGAAATAAATTTGTATACGCATATGGAAGACATACATCTTGGAAAATAGAATCACTGCTGATAAAAAATTTGAAAGATCCATATTTATAGGTAGGAAAACTCTTTATTATTAAGATGCCTGTCATCTCAATAAGTGATCTATTTATTCAAGAAAGCTTCAACCAATATTTCAGCAGCCCATTAGTAGAGATTAACACAGAGATTCTAAAAATTATACAAAAATGCAAAGGGTCTAATATAGTCAAAATAACATTGAAATAGAGGAAACAAGAGGACTTAAACTACCTAATGTTAAGCTTTATTTTAAAGCTTATAGTAATGAAGAGAGTAAGCTATTAGCACAATAGTAAACATATTAAATACTTGGTATTTTATTCTGTAAACAAAATACAGAGTCCTTAAATTGACTCATAACCTACATGGTCAATTAATTTTCCACAAAGATGACAAAACAATTCATTTACAAAAGAATGTGCTTTCACTATAGAGTGCTAAAACAATTTGATACATAAACATTGAGTAAGCACCTTGACCTTGAAATAATATCACAAACGAAAAAATTAGTTCAAAATGTATCACAATTCTAAATACAAGGACTAAATTTCTAAGAAGTATTAAAAATAATAGTGAAGGCCAGGTGTGATGGCTCATGTCTTTAATCCCAGAATTTTGGGAGGTCAAAGCAGGCAGAATACAAGGTCAGGAGTTCTAGACCAACCTGACCAACATAATGAAATTCTGTCTATACTAAAAATACAAAAAATTAGCCAGGCATGGTGACACGCACCTGTAATCCCAGCTACTCAGGAGGCTGAGGCAGGAAAATGGCTTGTACCTGGGAGATGGAGGTTGCAGTGAGCTGAGATCATGCCACTGCACTCCAGCTTGGGTGACAGAGTGAGAATTCAAAAATTAAAAAAATAAAAAGTAATAGTGTAAATGTTATTAATTATGTTTTTTGCAAAATTTCATAAACACAGCACAAAATGCATCAATTATAATAGAAAAAAGCACTGAATTAGATTCATTAAATTAAAAATATTTACAAAGCAAACATTTCACAGTGGACTGATATATAAATTCTTACAACTAATGTCCACAGAAGTCACACCTTGCAAATTTTAAAATAGAAAAATGATTTCAGCAGACATTTTACTAAAGAATATATACAGATGGCAAATAAGCAAGTGGAAAGAACGCTGAACACCTTTAACCATCAGGAGAATACAAATTAAAATTATAATAAGAGACTACTACATACTCCCAATAATGGATAAAATTTATATGTACACACAAACATGCATATATGCACACATGTATTTGAGTATATATACAAATACATATATAAATATAAATTATAGATTAAGGTGTGAAGAAAATGATCTTCTTTTATATTGCTGGTTGAAATATAAGACTGTGTACTTTGGAAAGCACTTTTTTCACTTTCTTAAAAAGTTAAAGATACATTCACCAAATAGCTGTTCATTCCACCTCTACAAATTTACCAATGGAAAATGAATACACATGTCAACACAAAGACTTTGCACAAATGTTTACAGTAGTTTTAATTTTAATAGCCCTAAACTGGAAAGAATACTCACGTTCTATAGTATACTGACAGAAAAGGAATACTACTCAGCAATAAAAATTGAATCACATATTGTTACATGAAATATCAGTGAATCTCTAAATTATTATCATGTATGAAAAAGTTAGTCTAAAACTACTACATATGTAAAATTCTGGAAAATGCAACCTAACCTAAGCAGACCAATGGTTAATTGAGAATGAAAAGAGTAAGGGAGAAAGGTTGAATTTCAAAGAAACATGAGGAAACTTATCAGATGAAACATAAGCTATTAAACATATATATACATATATATGTTTACATATATATGTTTATATATAGATTATGTTTTGGGGGATTCACAGTGTTTACACATTTTGAAATACATACAGTTCATATGCATCCATTACATCTCAAGAAAATTCAAATGTGGGAATAAAAGCAATTTCAGTCATTTTGTGAGTATAAATTGCTATATTCTTTCATGAAACTAGCCGCCAATGTTTTAAATAGCATCTATTAACTTTGACCATTATTTCAACAACTAGAAATTTAATGAAAAAGTAAATAATAAATATCCATAAAAATTAGAAAAGAAGGTCTTGTCTTTTTATCTGAAAGTATAGCCTGGTTTACCATGTATGCATTATCTTTTAAAAATTAAATTAAATTAATATATTTATGTTGAGATAGGGTCTCATTCTGTTGTCCAGGCTGGACTGCAGTGGCAAAATCACATTTCACTGTAGCCTTGACCTCTCAGGCTCAAGTGATTTTCCTGTCTTGAGTAACTGGCACCACAGGCTCATGCCATGGCACGGATAATTATTATTATTATTTTTTAGTAGAGACAGGGGGTCTTCCTACATTGTCTAGACTTGTCTCACACACCTGGGCTCCAGTGATTCTCCCACCTCAGCCTCTGAAAGTGTGGGCCCCTGTGCCAGACCTCATAGTGATTATCTTTACAGTGATTGTGATTATTATGATAGACCAAACAGAATCCACTAAATTTAACTCCCACCTCAGAACATAAACCTGTTTATGTTTACTTTAAAATATTAATTACCATTTACATCACAATCAATGCTTTTGAAATGCTTAACAGACATCAAAACATTAAAAAATTTAAAAATAACACTCCATAAGTGGTACTGATAAATATATTTCCCCTAGGCAGCTACCAAAATAGTGGTACCTTCCATCAGTATTTTAAGTACCACAATTAGGAAGAACTGTGTTAGGTATCTATGAAGTTAAAAAAATTGTTGAAAGTAAGTAAATGGAAATAAATGTGTGTGTGTGTGTGTGTGTATGTGTGTATACCTGTGTATATGTATATGTATACACACACATAAATATTTATGTATACATACACAGGTAAATATTTATGTGTGTGTATATGTGTACACACACACACATATATATGTAGCAATAAATTATATGTTCTCTTCATTATCTCCCTGAATAACTTGTGAAATCCTGAAATCAGAGTGAGTAAGAGAACATTTTTTATATTTGTCTAGTTTGAACTCCTTCTTAAATTGTCCAATTCTGTAAATCATTTTCTTTCTGTCCCATTATAGTTACCTGACACTGATCTGTACTGAGATATTACTCCCATGTTGGTGAGAAAAAAATGTGCAATGACAAAAACATCAAATATATATGTTTTTAGTCTGGTGTTTCAAGAGGAATTTCATTTGTATTGTTCAGAGTATCAAGCTGTTTAACATGAAGGTCTGGTCCTAAATGACCTGACATGAGAGTCAGACATGACAGTCAAATGGTGGGAAGAGAAAAGTAAGAAATGGTTATAATACTTAAATAATTAGACTACGGATAATTAGATTCGAAATCTTTACTTCCGTCCTAATGGTAAGAAAACACTTGTTGAACTGTTAAG
Organism: Plecturocebus donacophilus; assembly: GCA_004027715.1. Taxonomy (NCBI): domain Eukaryota; kingdom Metazoa; phylum Chordata; class Mammalia; order Primates; family Pitheciidae; genus Plecturocebus; species Plecturocebus donacophilus. Next base: position 117,005 of record PVKP010002780.1, read on the forward strand.
CAACGTCTTTTCCTGGGGCTATCAAAGAACTGAGGTCACAGGAAAAAACTGCTACTCTAAAATCCTGAAACAGACTCATTCAGAGCAATGTAGAAACCAAGATCAAATTATTTAGAGTGTAGGCACAGCTTCATATGGCTTTAAAGAAATAGACTGAGAATGTAACAGCCAGGCCTACAAAATTAAAAGGTATTACATATTACAAGTAATATTTAATAGTATGGCATATACAATAATATGCAACATATCAATATTAATATATGTTATATAATATACATCATAGTATATACACTATTATATTTTATATTATAGATTCTAACACAGACTATAATATATTAATATATGTCACTAATTAATATAATAGACTTACATATTTAATCATAGTGGATTGTAGGTGAAGACTCTCTGTGAAGTACATAATAAAACAATCAATATAGGAGATAAAAATAAAAATAACAGAGCAGCACCACGTGTTGTCAAGAAAAATTGCACCACATAAAATTAAACAGGAAAGACAGACTTTATTTAAGAATATCACAATAGAGGAGATAATTAAATTAAGCTCTGTTAAAGTAAAAAGCAAGACAGTTTTTGATCATTTGGGTGAACTAGCAGAAAAGTACTAGAGAGCTTTACTTATTTGATAATTTATTCCAAATGAAGTAGATTCATTGTTTAAAGATTAATGCAATTCACTATATTGTATCAATTGAAGTAAAGCAATTATTTGACAAAATCTAACGTTTATTTAAGATATAAACTCTCATTAAATATGAATAATAGGAGATTTTCTGAACTTTATGAGTAGTAACAAAAAACTAACAGCTAATATTATGTTTAACGGTAAAAGGTGAGATTTTCATCTTATTATCGGGAAAGAGTCAAAGATGTCACCTCTCATCACTCCAAGTTGACATCACGTTGAAACCCCTCGCCAGTGCAGTAAGATAAGAAAAATAAATAACATATACACAATGGAAGGAACTAAAAAAAACTGTTTTTGTTTGATTATGTAGAAAAGACTGGATAATCTATAGACAAATTTAGAAAAGTCCTGCAATGAATAGGTAACTAGAGCAAGGTTATATGAGCCATAAGGTCAGTATGCAAATGTCAATTTGTGTCTACATGCCAGGAATGAAAAATTTAAATTTAAAATTAAAAATG